>PVKA01001413.1:0-147641 GCA_004027165.1 Ctenomys sociabilis | reverse complement strand
TGATGGACATCTTGGTTGTTTCCAAGATTTTGCTATCACACATTGTGCTGCTATAAACATAGGTACACATATATCTCTATGATACAGTGTATCCAAATCCTTTGGGAAAATTCCCAGTAGGGGTACTCATGAACTTGTGAAAAAAAATTAGCATATGTAACCAGTAGACACCAGCTTGCATTACATTTTTAGAACCTGGATGACTTGTTAATAAAGTAAAAAAAAAGTCTTTTTTTTTTTTTTTTTTTTTTTTTTTTTTGTAACAAAAGCCTTTCTTTTCACTGTTGAAATGAGTTTAGTTTATTTTGACGCAGGATCTCATAAGTTGCTAAGTTACCCAGACTGAACCCGAACCTGCATCCCCTGCCTTACCCTCCCAGTTCCTGGAATGGCAGGTGTGCACGGCTACGCCAATCAAGAGAATCTTGCTCATATGTAACTCATGCCTGTGATGAAGCAAAAGACCAACGTTATTTTCCACTTAAAACCTGTAAATTTAATTGAACAATCACTATGCTGTGTGTAGTGAAATCAGTGTTTCTCCCACACAAAGACTGATGATGAGGGGACTAGTGTTTTGGTTTTGCAAAATAATCACAAAATACCCTGGACATTGCTTTCTGTTTCCCCTTCATCTAAGTGCTTTATTATATGTACATTGACCTTTCAATCATCATAACACGTGGATATGATTAAGGCCTTATTAACAGTTGTACAAACTGAGATCTAAAGTGATTTAAAGAGTACCCCTAGGGGCCAGCAGCCAGTAGTACAGAACTCCTACATGTAGCAAAGGACCATCTCCTTCCAGAACACAATGGCTTGTGCTGTATTAGGTCAATTCTCGTTCTCATTTAATAAACTCTCTCCAAGTACACTATTAGCTGAACTTTACAACTAGAATAATTTACATTCCTCTGACTTGACTCGGGTAAAATAAAGAAGGGACAAACTCTTCCCAGCATTATTTTTATGCATATCTTTCTCTGGAGTGGTTTTACAAGCTCATTATATGGAAGAGATACAGGGTGCCACATGACAAATGTCAGCGCAGCACCTTCACATCCGTGTGACATTAAATTTCTACCCAGTAACTTGTGTAAAAGCTGATCCAGGAGGACAACTGCGTAAATATTTATGTAAATGAGTCAGGGTTTAATACATTTTAACTCATATGGCTGGTTTGTTAAATTGTTGGAAGGCCTCTCTGCATTTGATACAATATTGCTCTAAATAAGATCTCAGACTTTAGAACTAAACTTAATAAATGATAATTAAGTTTTGAACCAATTTTCTAGTGTATTCATTTAAAGAAGGCAATATCCATCTCTGGCATAAAGCATATGGAGCAATGAAGGTTGTTTTTTTTTTTTTTTTTCTTTCCAGTGTACCCTTGCCAAAGACGTCTATAAACAAAACTATGTTTTTACTTCAGGGAAACTGAAGGGAACATTTTAAGTGAAGCAATCTTCTAGCCTTACCATGATTGCTATCATAGGTATCTATCAACACAGTGGGTAATCAAGCCGTATTGTTAAAATACCAACTGCTGAAAGAAAATCACCAGCAGTTTAATATACAAAACCCATATGATTTTTTTTTGGTTAAATTTTCTTTTTAAAGTTTTCAGGTGTAGAGAATTGGTTTCATTAAAACATTGCTTATGAAAGATACCTTCATTTTGCTTTATTGTATACTTCACTGCATTTTAAAATAATAGAATGAACAGCTATATATTGCAAATCTGAACATAACTAATAATTAATACATAATTATATGGTCAATTTTCACTGACTCTTTCTATCCCTTCCAATATTGTTATGACCATATATTTAACCTTGATCATTTCCTCACAGTTTATGATGATCTATCACTATAGATCAATATAATGTATGTGTATTTTTATTTTGTTATTGAGTCAGATATGAAGTCTGTTTATGGAAATCACTTACAGACATTAGACTCAGAGAATAACCTACATCAAGGGGTGCAGTGTAAAACTGATTTCAAAAGCCAGATGATATAATAATATAGAATATTATTTTAAATTGAATATTCCATCAATGAGAAGTTGTATTTCTCTGATGTTTTTACTCCTGTAATAATAAATACTAACAATCTTAGTGTGTGTGTCTCTTGATAGACTTATCGAAAGCAATGTACGCCTAAAAGAGGATATTCTTAGCTGCATATTAGGCAAACACTCAGTATTACTTATATGGATTTCCAAATATTTCAACAAATTTCACCCTACACTTTTAGCCCATAACACATTTGTTTCCACAAATACATATTTACTTCAAATTGCTCTTTGCCATTACAAATTCCGTGAGTTACAAAGTGATTGTTCATAGATCTACCAAAATGTCCATCATACACGTTGTGGTGGATTGACAACTGGTGGTCAACTTGTAACACCCAGCTAAAGGCATCAGAGTGGTGCTGGGTGCAAGAGCCCAGCTGAGGACTGTTGTCAGCAGCCTGAGTGGCAGAACTGGGGAAGAAGAGAGGCTGTGGGAAAGCTATTGGGAGCTGTTGCTTCTCCTGCAGGACCTCGTCACAGTGCTTTCCTGAGGGACATGGCTATTCTCGTCAGAGAAGCTCAGGACCTCATTGTCGCTGGGAAAAGTTGAGTTCACTTTGGCGGAGCTCTGGTCCTCAGTTTGAGCACTGCTCTCCGGTCCCGGAGGGATGGGCGGTGCCTTGCTCCGCCTCATGCTGGCTTCCCTGCTGGGCACGTGTCTGTCCTAATGGTCAGAGGAGCTCGGGACCTCCCTGTTGCTGAGGATGGCTCTGGCACTTTTCGGGGGAGCTTTGGTTCTCACTTTGAGCTTCCTGGCCCTAGTAACATCCCTCGGCCTGCTAGAACAGAGTCTCCATCCCTCTGGCACAAACTTTCCAGCTTCCACGGCTGATCTCTGGTCCTTCCCAGCACATATCCATGAGACAGGCCTACGTGAAACTCTGTCGTGGGCTCTAGGACTCCAGGTTAACTCCTGGGAAGCCTAATTATCGGATCTAGGTCTTCAGCCGGACTCATGCAAGGCATTACCACAGGATCCAGGCTGTCAGCTGGATTCTTCGGTTTTTACTATGTGGACAGATTTCCTGTAGTCATTGTATATAACTGTTTGGGTGACTCATTACAAAATAAACATAACATGTGCCCTGTACTGTACTTTTCCTCTTGCAAAACCCCATATTACAACACACATTTTCAATAAATGTCCTTAAGTGATGGATGATTGTGTGAAAATGATTTTTAAATTCTTATTGATCTTTAGGCTGATGTCATCTATTTCATTCTATGAATAAACATAGGTTGATCAACTATGCATGACACAGAAAAGGCTATAGATAATCCAGAGAAGCAACTTGCAAAGAAATTACCTCTTTCTGTAGGTAACACAGGAAGCTTTGTTTAATGTCATTAATTTTAAGAGAGATTTCAAAAACTGAATTGGAAATATGGAATCATTAGTATATGTGCATTTGCATGCTGTATGCCACCAAGGGCTCCAATATTTTTAAACTACATGGTGAAACCCATTTTATCTGTTTATTTTGTGTGCACATGTTTGCAGTACACAGTGAATATGTTCATTGTGGGTATGTGGGACACACACTCGTCCAACTTACGCATTTTTGTTTCCTTCCTTCGCTGCTCCACTCCCTTGTCTCCCCAGACCTGTCACCCCTCATCTGCAAAACATCTATCTATCCTCCTGTTCCTGTTTACATCGAGATTTAGAATAACAGGGAAAATGGCATTAATGTGCTTGCAAGAAAACCCAGAATTTTTTTCTGATAAAAATACATTATAAATTAATAATGGCCAGTACTTTCCTTCTTAGGCTGAAATTCTATGTTGAACGTTTACAGGATTATGGCATAACAGTCTTACACAGAAACTGATTCTGAGGGATGACAAAGAACCTTTCTTTGTGGGATGAAAGCAGAGTATGAACCAGATATTTTTTGTCATATATATTAAGGGAGAGGGAGTTTAATATAAAGGCATTTACATTAGTAAGAAAAGCTAAGCATTTCCTTGAAGAGGAGCTCTAAGCAAAAATGTAAGAGGCACAAAGGTGAGTGAAAGCAGAAATGTTGCCAGGGACTGAAAGGACGCTGGCGACGGGAAGTCCTGCGTGCCCCACTCGTCAGTCAGTGAGCACCTAACAAAAAAGCGATGGTACTTATCACTCATAATATATTTTAGTAAAACCAGATGCTTCAAAAACCTGATAGCTTGTCTGCTTGAAATTTTCTTTTATCTTAGAATACCAGATAGAATGGTAAGATTGCTCTTTGAGGTTTCATTGTAGAAGAAAAAATATCTTTATTGAAAGAGAAGCAGGAAGTTCAATTTTCGATGTGTTTTAACATATTAAATAGTTAATCTCAGTCAAAGGAATATGACTTTCAGCTCTAAATTTATTTTAAAATAAAGGTGTAGGATTACATTATTGTAAATGCTGTCTGGTTTTCTCATAGTTCTTAGTAAATTATGCATAATATGTGTTAGGATTTGTGTCTAGTTGTCCCCCCAAAACCTCATGTGGTCGTGGGGTGGGGACTTCTAGAGTTTGAGATTAACTCATGATCCGCTGGGATTATGTGTGACCCAAGGCCTTGATTAGGAGTCTTAGTACTGCTGGGATTATGGGTGTGAGTACTACTCCTCAGTGTAGGGCAGAGAGCCTGAATGTAATTTAAGAGACAGACAGACAGACATTCTTTAGCTGATTGTTGTTGATTTGTGCGTCTGCCATGAACTGCTGCTCTCTTCCATGTGCCCCTCTGCCTTGGAGCCAGCTGAATATGGACTGAAACCTCCAGTAACCATGAGCTAAATAAACCTTTCCTTCCTTCATTTTGGGTGTTGGGTATTTGTCCCAGCAAAGACAGGAGAGTAACTAAATATATTTATGCATATTTTATATTTTTCTCTCCTTTATTGAGTCTTTGAATAATGATGATAGTTATTTGTCTGTTCAATGAAATTTGTACAATCAGTAATATCAAATAAATTTACTTAGGGAAGTTTATACAAAGAATTAAGAAATTTACGCAGCTATTACCATTGAAATTTATGTTTTCTATTGAATTTTATCTAATTCATTTCATTGTCACTCAAAGTATTTCCCATACCTATAAATTTGAATTCAAGGAAACATTCTAATATATACTCTAGACAAATGTTTTTATTCATTTGCTAATTTCTTCAGACTGTTTAATGATATTTCTCTAGTGAAAATATAGTGATGACATCCATTAATGTGTGCTCGGCAACAGTGGTAAAATAGGCTGACATAGTCCCTAAAGGCCTTTATTTTTATGTACAGCCCATAATAAAAACAGAGTGCATAATAGTACAGTACAACTCATTAAGGTTGATTCTGATGGGGCAGAAAATTGTATTTGTTGAATGACCGTTAGGTGAGACGTTCTATACTGTTGTCTGGATTGTTTCAGTGTCACTGAAAGACGGACAGGTGGTCTCAGGCAAAGTGTTGTCAAGTACGGTCAAGGCTAACAGCATGAACCATGGCCAATTTGTGATGTGCATTCAGATCTAGGTGTCTCCTCCGCCTGTACTTTTATATTTGCTTGCAGTGCATCTTCCAGTCAGGTCTGTGTTAAAGTTTAACGAGGCTCAGAAGTCTGGGAGGGGTGTTTGATTTCATTCTATCATTTTAAGTTTTTAGAATGCATGAGAATTTGGTGAAACAGATGGCTGGGCTTTAATGTCAGGGGTTTAGATGCAGTAAATCTAGTAGATTTCACATTATATAAGTTCCTAGGCATTGATGCTAAAGGGGTTATAGACACGGTGCTTTGACGTCCACTGCATTTCAGTTCTCCCATTGTGCTGGGGGGATTTCCAAAGGGGAAATTAGCATATCCAAGAAAGAAAATGATCTTTGCACATAGGGAACTCAGATCCATAACTATCAAGACCAACACGGAGCAAGGAAATTGCTTTATCTATTACTTGGCTACTTAGAACAAGGATGCATTACTAATGAACACATAGTGGGCAAGAGACAGGAAACGAAATGTTCTACAGTGAAGATAAGGACTGCAGCACATGTAGAAGCAATGAGAAACCTGGCGCTTACTGCTGAAGGGTACACTTTGCAATGTGGAGAGCTGGTGCTCTGCAGAGGGACTGGAAGCACAGGCTTTACCCATTGTCTTACCACTACATGTGAGGTATAGTTTTACAGGCTCTTTCTTGTGGTTATTCTGGTCAGACAGCTGGATCGTAACCAGCTTTTGGGTTTTAGATTTTGTCTTCCTTCCTAGATAAAAATTACAGCAGTCGCCTTCCCTACAACCTATTCTTATTACTTACTCTCTTTCATCTCATTTCTTTTCTATCTCACCTTTTTCTCAAATCCCTTTCCACTTTTCTTGCTTCTTTGACCCTTTAATTAATAGTGTTCTCTGGAGTGTTATGCTTCTCTTTCCATATCCATTTATTCTCTATAAAATCTCACTATCTCTAACAACTAAAAAATGTAAGCCTTTCGTGATATTTCATGTATCTATGTTATTGTACCTTCTGATTTATGATCCTAGAATATTCTTTATCTTTTTTCTTACCCAGTTTATTAATTCTTCAGCCCAACTGTTGCTCTTTCTACTTGCAGGTTTTCCTTACTAATTCCAAATAAAGTTGCTTCTATCTTCAATATAGACTGCACCAATGTATGTTATGTTGATCGCTTACATTTCTTTTACTTTTGTATAATTCTGAAGCTCAGATCACATGATGTCTTCTTTTTATGTGTCCTTGTTTTCTTTTTTAGACTTCAAAAAATATCAACTCTAAGAAACGTAATGAATACACAATTGAAAAGTCAGCAATAGTAAGCAATAACAATCATATACATGTGTTAGCAATGCAACATAGGTAAAATAATTAAAAATAGTTTGACTAGGAATTTCTAGCACGTTGGAATTGAGCATGAATTTCAGCATCCCAATATTTACTATTAAACTGATTACTGTCTGAAATCTTTCTCCCACTCTAAAGGTATTTCTAATCTAGGGTTGGATTGTTCTGCAATGTAAAATTTGTTGATATGAAAGCCCTATGAAGAATCATGCATGTGGTAAATGTACATATTTTAAACAGTTAATGTCTTCTTATGCAATCAATTCCACTGTAAAGCAGATATAATTAGAGGTGAGAAGAGTTTAGAACAGTACCTGTTCATGGAGATCCAACAATTACAGTGCCTGGGCAAGTGTATAAATGTGCACAAGTCTGCAATATACAGAGATGCTCTGGCAGCAGGGACCTGCACAGTGGGCAGCACATTCTCAGCCATGCTGCTTGGAGGCCTGCAATCAAGTACTCTAGGCTATGGCTAAGACCACTGGGTGAGGAGAATGCGCCAATGTAGCTTAGATGCAGGTTGGTCTTGACTGAGCAGACCAACTCAAAAATTGTTTTGTTTTTTTTTTTCTGTTTTTATTTCCTTTACTGATAGGCAACAGAGTTCTTTCTTTCTTTCTTTCTTTCTTTCTTTCTTTCTTTCTTTCTTTCTTTCTTTCTTTCTTTCTTTCTTTTTCTGATACATGGTCTCTCTAGCTATGCAGCTCAAATTCATAGTTTTCCTCCTGTCCCAGCATCCCCAGCACTGGGATTGTAGGCATGCTCCACCACTCCCAATTTTGAGATGGCACAGTAGGTTCAGGGTTCCAGGGCCAGCATGGCATGCAGTTCCTGGGATCAAACTCACGCCCTTGCACTTGCCAGGCAGGCACTTAGACCACCAAACTATCTCCCTAGCTCTAGGAAAGTAATTTTCAGTCAGTTCACTTGAATTGATTGCATATATTCAGTAGTTAAAACAATGCTGCAATCAAATATTATTTGTCTGGCTTCAGCCCCTTTTCTTTCATGGCTATTTCAAGTAAATATTTAGTAATTCCTCTTACAAACACACAACTTTAATTCATCTCAACATCTAATTCAAACTGCAAACTTCCTAAAATCAGCACAGTATCATTGTTTCAAAGAATTAATTTTGTGTGGTTTGTTTCCTACTGGCATCAATCACTTTAAGCAACCATTGCTTTGGGAATCACAGTGCACTCAGTTCCATAGGAATGGTTAATGCTTCAAAAATATCTTGGCAGTAGTTTTAGAAATAAGTATGTAAACAACTTTCTTGGTTATTATTACCTTTTGTGAAAAACAATGAAAGTTACACATCAATAGTATCTACAAAACTTGTATGCATATGAGCTGTAAATAATCTCAACTCTAAAGAAATTACTTGTGACATATAACAATTATACATTTAAACATTATTAGCACATGTCACAGTATTTGGTAAGATTTTAAGTATTTTAGAATCATAGCAATTGTTTTGAGTAATAAGATTTTATTAGGGCCAGCCAAATAGCTCAGCAGGTTAAAGTACCTGCTTAGACATATTCAGGGGCTGGGAGTTTGATCCCTGGGCCTGCTGTGCTGGCGCGGCCCTCAGTGCACACTGAGACAGCACTTGAGACTGGGTGTGGTGGTGTTCACCTGTAATCCCAGCTCTTGAGATGCTGTAAATAGGCAGATCACTATAAGTCCAGTCTATACAGTGAGACCCTGTACACATTGTCTACCTTGTCCTAAATCCAAAAAAAAAAAAATTGTTTAATCCTAAGTACTAAGTTAATAGCAACAGGGAGTAACAGCAGGTTACCCACTGTGCTCAGAGTCAAACTTCTTTTTTTTGTTTGTGTGTTAATTTGTTTGGTTTGTTTTTGGTACCAGGATTCACATTCAGGACCTTGCCCTTGCCAGGCAGGCACTATGCTGCTGAGCTATATCCTAGGCACAGAGCCAAATTTCTGCCTTTAGGGAACACACAATTGTTATAGGAAGCACATACATTGCTAATTTTAATATAGTGTTATAAGTAATTTACAATTATTTATCAACTTCTAGGCCATCATAAGAATTCTTAAATTAGTCTGAAGCTGATATGGATTGATAGCAAACAAAACAAAATTCATTGTGTTTCATGGAAATTGATGATCCAGAGTTGCAGTTTGAATGATAAGTAACAGTTACCCTAATGAACTTCAAACTCATCCACCACTTTCCTAGTTTTTCATTTTCATTGTCACTATCCTCATCCAAACTACTTTTTACTTCTAGGAATTCAAAGCTTTCAGGACTCTTGCTCTCTTGTAAACCACTGTTTGCATGGTCACTGAATAATATTAAAATGTAAAAACCAAACTATCCTCTTACATGTTCTAAAACTTACAAAATATCCAAAAGTTATGTGATTCACACAATGGCCTAAAATATCCTAAATCATGCAATCTCTGATTATTATCCTTGTTTCTTCACTGTATTTTGGAAATCTGGATTTTACCTCTCCTTTTCAACAACTCAAACCTTGCCTAATTTGAAATTTTGAACTTAGTTGCCTATCTGTCTTAATACATTCTGCACAATTGATTTGTCTATATTTTCCTAGATAGACTGAATAATTCAGGGCATTCCTCTAATGGAAGTGCTGCTCAAAATTATCTAATGTTTAAATATTATCCTAAAAGAGACCTTGCCCTTGATCCCTTGCAGAATATTTTTCATTCTTGCCATTTTCTGAAATATCCCTAGAAATCCTTTTCTGTGATTGTTTTTACAAGGTGTGATAAAGACATACAGTGAATTCAATGACTTGGCCAGTCCTACCCAACACAAAGTCGGGCTCATACTACATGAGCCCTCATCTACCTTATTCATGAGACCTGGCACCAAGAAACTTCTGGATCTTTTCCAAAGTAAAAATGATCATCAATTGTGAACATTTTTATTTAATTCAAGACACTGAGGCAGGCATGACAATGCAACCAAATACCTTCATCAGGAAGGATTTCTACTTCATAAAGTACCAATATTGATAGTTATTTTCACAGTCATGAAGAATATTTCCATGAGGCTTAATAGCAATTTATGTATATTGTCACAATGTTTAAAAATTCAAATTTGCTGTATTTTTCATCTTACCCCTTCCCTCACTAAACTGATGTCTTAGCATTTTGAATGAAAAGATTGATTCTACAAAGACATTGTGAGGGAAATGATGTTTGTCATCTGAGTTTGCCCCTCTAATAATAAATTTGTATTTCATGTGTTACAATGGATAACACATGCTTGTTTTTGAACTATGATACATGGAATCCATAGCTCAAACTTCACTGAGTTTGCAAATGATGCATGAAGAGGTCACTTTTGGTTGTTATAACAAACAGGAGCAGTTCTGGAGTTGCTCAAGCCAAGACAATAGGAACATATGGATTGAACCTGTAAACGATCATAATTCTTACGCAGCCTTCCAACAACCCTCAGTCTCCATGTCTTTCCAGTTCAAGTTTCAGACCTGGAACAGATGCATGTTACCCAATGTCTTCGTTACTCTTCTCTCATTTCTGGGACAAATATCTGACACTGAAAATTAAGGAAGAAAAGGTTTATTTAGCTCACAGCCGCTGAAGGTTTCAGTCCACACAGCCTGGAACAAGAACAGAGTCTTCAGGCCATTCGCAGGGCCTAATTTCTCAGTGGGACCAACCTTCAAGTAGTCCTCACACTTAGCTACTGAGATCATTGATACATGAATCTACTGCTGAGGAGAGCACCCTCTGATCCAATCACCTTTTACTCATGGAAATTTGGGCAATATTTTCAGCCTAAATGTATCAAGGTTGTTTTAAGTAACTGCAATCCAGTCCTGTTGTGGTGGTGCACACCTGAGACCCCAGTACTCAGAAGGATTAACATGAGCTGGAGGGAAACCCAAACTGCAGAGTGAAACCCATCCTAAAAAGACAAAAAGCCAAAGAAGGAGACTACAATCTGGGATGATTTGCTGTGCACCAACATTAGTGGTGCTCATCATTTTCACTTCAACAATTCAGAAATGTTTTTTGGTTTTTTTTTTGGATGAACTAGCTTAAAATTGTCCCTATCATTAAATTTGGTAAGTCAAAATACTATAGTTTATTACCCATCAGTTATTATGACCAAGCCTGGAAACAACCCAAATGTTGATGTAAAGTTGAGTAATTAAACAAGCACTGATAAAATTACAGAGTTCAGCAGTGCACTGTGATAAGAAGCAGTGAGCTTTTAGAAGACCAGGATGACAGGCATTCCAAGCACGGCCCTAGTATTACACACTGCTGTCTTCAGTGCAGTTGCTCAGCTCACAGGCATTAGTATATACAGTTAGTCAGGGTGAAAATCCTATTAATTGCTAATTTCAAAACCCTGATGGAGATTCTCAAGATAGTCTAAGTGTTGTGTCTACATGCAACACTATAAATATATTATCCAAAGTGTCACCTAAAAATAGTAAGAAGCTTCTTTTTACATTTTTATTTTTTAACTCATTAACTTTATTGAAAATCAATAATTATTATATAACAATTAAAAATGTAGACAACTATTCAAATGTGAAAAATGTACACAGTGAATTTTAGAAAAAAATATTTCTAAAATGAATACATAAGATTAAATAATAGATTGCACATTATAAAAATCATTTAAAAAATTAAATGAATGTAACCATAAAAATTATCTAAAATAAGCATGAAGAAGAGTTTACAGATCAGTCATATAATAGTTCACTCTCTGCCAAAATCAAGAAACTTATATTCATATAATTAGAATTCTCAAAGTAGAATAGGGTAGGCAATAAATATCTAAACATTTAAGATTTCTGAATTTAGTTAAAAGTATAACCCATTTCCAAAAACATGAACCTTTAGCATAATAAATATGAATAAAATCATACCAAGATATACAAAACTGAAACTGTTAAAAACTAATTGTAAAGAAAAAAATCACTAAAGCATATACATAGAAAAATATTAGCAATGGAAGAGCAAAATTAAATAGTATCTTATCTCATATTAGAATAAAAAAAGAGCAAGTGGGTAAGAAACTGGACTTATTTATTCAAAGTACTGAAAAAAAGAAAGACAAGTCCTCATTGAATTTTATACTTTGAAAACATACCTTTGAAAACTAAAAGTAAAATATTTTCCAGTTATACAAAGTTGAAATATTCTAACACCTGTAGACACATCATATAGAAAATAACAAAGACCATAATCCAGACAGCAAGAGAATTTGCTGAATGGTCCTTTGTAAAGAATAAATAGCTCTCAAAATGGTAGTTATGCAGGACTATGTAAAATACAATTACATTGAAGATTTCCACGAAACAGTATCAATGTCAGGTTATATACATACTTGGGTGTGTGTGTGTGTGTAAAAGACAAGGAAAAACTAAAATAAAGTCAATGGAAAATGAGAATACATATTTTAAAGTTTCTAATAGTAGGAGAAAATATCATGTCATGTCTTATAAGTAGATTGTAAGTCAAAGAAGCAGTATAAATCAGAAAACAAAAATTAAAATTAAAAATATTCAGAAAACTAATTCAATATTAGTTAATTCAAAATTCAATTAAAATTTTTAAATAATATTAAAAAATAAAAATTAAATTGTGAGTTCAAAGAGGCCAGAATGCAGTGTATTATATGTACAAATCTGTGATCAATTCAGAGTACCCACAAAGTATTTGATTAGGTTAATATATACAAAAGCATCAACTAAGAAACAGTTTTCATGATAGTAAAGAATTACTAAGGAAAAAACAACAAAAACACTGGAATGGCCAATGTATGAGCAGCACTTCTAACAGCTTGGAGACAGGATATCACACAAAGTTCTGTGTTGTGGTGGACGTGGACAGTGTCTGTGCCACTTAATGGTGGCCAAGTGTCACTTGTGGAATGAGCTACTCATATTTCCTTGATGCCCACCCTGTAGACTCCAACAGAATGGTGACCTATTGGGTGCAGAGGAAGTCCATTTGTAGAATATGCTGATGGAAATATTTTACTGCTGTAAATATTTCAAAAGAATAATTGAAAGACTGCTGTTGCATACCTCTTTTTCTCATGTGTTTAATTGTTTGCCCTATTTGGCGGGTTCTTTCCATCCTCATTCATGGAGTTATGATCATTCTGATCCCTCTCGAGAATGTCGTTCAGTAGTCTGTTAGAGTTGGCTTTGTCAACCTGAAATTCTTTAATTTTTCTTTTTCATGGAAATATTTCACTTCTCCATTAAACTTGAAAGAAAGTTTTTCAGGGTCTATCAGTCTGGGTTGGAATTTGTTTTCTTGCAAGACTTGAAGTACTTTGCTCCATGCTCTTTTTGACTTCATGTCTTGTGAAGAGGAATCTGCTGTTATTCTGATGGGTTTTCCTTTGAATGTGATTTGTTTCTTCTCTATAGGGGCTTTCAGTATACTGTTCCTGTGCTGAATTTCTGGATGTAGTTTTAATTGAGTTGATATTATTTGGAGCTCTATATGCTTCAGTTACCTGAATATCAGAAATACTGTTTTTTGTTTTGTGGTTTTGTTTTTGCAGAACCAGGGATTGAACTCAGGCCTTTGTGCTTGCCAGACAAGCACTTATTTTACTGAGGCATCTGCTTGCCCCCCATAGTCTTTTTATATCATTTATATTGGCTCCTTCTTTCTCATTGATGCCTATTAGTCTCACATTGGTCATTTTTGCATCATCCTGCAGATGTTTAATTATTTTTTCCTGGATCCTAGTTGTTTTTAAAGATCTTTCCTTAGTTTTTCATTAGCTGCAATGGCATCTTCAAGATTTGAAAGTCTATTTTCACTTTCATTCAAACGTTTTTGCCAGTTTGTGATTGAGAATTTAATTTCCTGATACCTCTTTGAATCTGTTTCATGCCTTCTATTTCTTTCCTATATTGCTCATTCAAGGATTCCATAATTTTTATATCCCCCTCTATTTTTTAATCAGTATCTTCATTAGAAGCATTTAGTACTTCTTTCATTATAGTTATTATTTCTTTTTTTTTACTTCAGAAATTATTTCTGTGTATGCTTTTTTAATTTTTTTTTTTTCAGAGCTGGAAGTTGAACTCAGGTCCTCATGCTTGCCAGGCAAGAGCTTATTCTACTGAGCCCTCTCCCTAGCCCCTAGAACTTATTTGTAATCTGATTTCCTCTGTACCTTTCTGCAGTTGTTTCTTTATTTCAGATGCTATTATTTCAGGTGTGTGATTTCAATTTCTTCTACATTATTGTCTCCTGTATTTGTTCTGGGTGGGCTCTGTCCCTAAGAATTCATTTTGCTCCTTTTTTTGTCATTTTGTACAGCACTGTCTTTTGACCTTTGGTGTAGAGCTTTGGTAGAGCTGTTAGGTTAGCACCAGGTCTGGATCTACCTGAAGAGTTCGTACTCCTCCAGGTGGGTGTGGCTTGGGTCTGGCTGCTGTGCTCCACTTCTTCCTGCTGCAGGTCTTGGAAGTGAACCCACTGTGCTACTCCGGCAAGATGCTCTGCTCCTGAAACAGCCGGGTGGATCTTGCCTCTGGCCTCTCTGCAGAGAGTTCTGCTGCAGGGTTGCACCCTGGGCCTGTCTGCTGGAGGAGGTTGCACACACATTGCTTGCCTGGGTGCTGGCTGCAATGGGGACCCGGCAGACTGACAGGTAGTTCCGCTCACACACTGGGCTGGGGCGCTGGCTGGGGCTAGAACGTGGAGGGCACCAGGTGGTTCCACTTACTCGCCAGTCCTGGGCACTGGCCAAGACATTTTAAAAGTATGTTATATGTATGTCATTTTATGTAAGGAACAGCTAGAGTGCTGACCACTCTATGTGGTTGCTGCATACTATACACTAGACATGCAGCACACAGGTTTAACACACTGGCCTCCAGTTTCTTCATTGTTTAAAATACATACATTTGTTTTTCTTTACAGCTAGAATTATTGTGAGTTTTTTCATGTGAACCTATGATTGTTCATTTATAGCTCTGTTGTCATGCCTCTAGAATAGAGTGATTCTTTTCTGGATAGTTTTGTATATTCTGTCATTACTTTTATATGTTCTGTCAGTTAGATTTTATTAGTATCAGGCTTATAATACTAAAATTATGCAGTCCTTTATAAGTTATATTTTAAAACTCATTGTATCAACCGATCTCATTTTAAAAGCATTTAAGGAAACAAACTATTCAAAATGAACCATGAAGCCAGGCGTGGTGACACAGGCCTATAATCCCAGCACTCGGGAGGCTGAGGCAGGAGGATTGAGGCAGGAGGATCCTTGTGAGTTCGAGACCAGCCTGAGCTACAAAGTGAGCTTAAGGCCAGCCTGAACTGCATAGTGAGACCCTGTCTCAAAAAGACAAAAAAATTAAAAAATCAACAAAATGAACCATAGTAAAATTTGAAATTCAATCTGAGAGTAAGTTTTAAAATCAGAAAAAAAAAAACATACATTTTGAAACTACTATGTTATATCCACATTAAACAAGCTAAATCACTCTTTTGTGCCAACATTTTAAGTTGCTAGAGAAATATATTAAACTGAAATATCTTTAGAGGAAAACAACTATAAAATTAAAGCGATGTTCAAAACGTATCACATCTGAAAAAACTGGTGGTTGCCAAGAGTCCCTTGAAAGTTCTATATTGTATTTTATCCTCTGTGAATACTGTGTTTGCCAAGCAAAGCTGAGGATTTTGTTTCTTCTCACTAAATAGTAAAGTATATAGTGGATTATTAAGTAAGCCAATTATTAAAAAACTGAGTAGTCTCGAATGCTAAGCCACTAAAATTTGCTTCCTACCTCCACAACTGAAGCAAGATCTTTTGTGAAGGCACAGTGTTCTGCTGCTTCACCGCACGTTCTGGCATGTGCTGGAGTCCCCCAAAGAGGGGACTCACGCAGGCATGCAGGTCAGAGGTTTACTTCCCTGGTGGATGCCAGTGGTGCCCAGCTTGCTACACCCAGCTGAACGGACCCAGCATGGTGCCACGGGAGGCCAACCTGAGATTGTTGCCAGCAGCATAAGAGGGAGAACGGGAAGAGCTATTGAAGGGCTGTTGTTAGGGAAGCTTTTTGGAGCTCTTCTGGCTGTTGGAAGCTGCTCATTCCCCCGGGGCCTTCTGCTGGGGGACCTTGCCATGCTGCATTTCCTGATGAACTGGGGTGATCTTGTCAGAAGAGGAGCGCAGGACCCTCTTTTGCTGAGGATGGCTGTGGTGCTTTTAAGGGGAGCTGTGGTTCTTGCTTTGAGCATGGCTGCCTGGCTCCAGTTCCAGTCCCTCAGCCTGGTGGCACAGATCCTTTGCCCTGCTGGCACAGACTTTCTAGCTTCCACCACTGACCTTTGGGCCTTCCCAGCACATATCTGTGAGACAGGCCAGCGGGAGAATTGTGTGCTCTAGGCCTCCAGTTGGGCTAGTGGGAGGCACTGTACTGAGCTCTAGGTCTTCAGCTGGCCTCCTGCAGAATATTAAGACCCAGGCCCTCAGCTGGATTCTTTGGTCTTTTGTATGTGGGAAGATTTCATTCTCTCTTCAAATATTATTCTTTGGGTGATTCCTTATAATCTTATAATATATTTCCATGCCCTACATTGTACTGTTCTTGCAAAACCCTAAACAATAACAATTTCCCTTCCTTCAGGACCAAAGTTCTATGGTGTCTTTCTTCAAAGGAAAAATAGTTTTGTGGTCCTTTCCAAGAGGAGAGGAATCCTTGTACCCAAGAATGAATCATAATCACCAGATAAACATTACCATAATTTTCACTTTATGGTGCGGTTTTCTTCTTACTGAATACTTTCAACACTTACGTCGCAGTCCTCTTGAAACTAGAGTTTTATCTTCAGAAAACAAGAACAAACTAACCGACAAAAATATTGTTTACCTGCACCTGGCACGCTGCCTAATTAGAGAGAGGTACAGAGTGAGCACACAGAGGGAGTGGTTTGTGCTGGTGTTTTGTGTGCATCCTCACACTTTCATGGAAACCATACTCTTACTTTTTTTGGATATCACAGATAGGCTTTGTGCTTTAAAGGGCTAAGAAGTGCAAGTAGCAATGTGCAATGTGGTAATGTGGAATGTTTCACCATTCATACTCAGCAAAAGAAATGAGCTTATTTAGCCCACATTTGCAATTTTAGTTAATCCCATGAATAGCTGTATATGAAAATTGCCTCACAGAATCCAAGTCATTTGTTTACTTTTCCATATTTAACATATCAAGTGCTCTACATAAACTCTTTTTGCTTAACTATACTGTATGACTTAACTCATTTCAGTAGTATGACTTGAGTTTTCAAATATACTGTTTAGTGCTTTGTTTTCAAATTATTTTTTTCCATGTGTTCATCCTAAGAAATAGCAGATAGTATATACACAGCTGTTATCATGAAATTTATACATTCTTAACAATATAATAACTTTTCAATGAAAAGGATAATTGCATGTTATATGGAGTTATATAAGTATATATAACTATGCTATATCACCTATAATAAGTGTCTATGGCATTTTTGTTGGAAAAGCGCTTTTTGTATATTGAATATGCATATATAATTTGCTTATGTAGCATAATATTAGAATTTTCATACCAATCAAACATTAATATAAAACGTCTTTATGGACTGCATTATAAACCATGCACATTTGTTTCTCACATCAACTCATAAATGATAAAATTCTATCTACATCCCATCATGAAATGGTGTGGGGGTTTTTGCTGTGTGTAAACCAGGGAGTCTGGCAGGTGTGGCTCACATGAATGCAGCACATAGAACATTTGTGCAAATGCCACACCCATACAGAATGCAAAGCAATGCCACAGGACAGAGAATATGTCCTTTCATCCTGTAGGAAGTTAGACTATTTGGTGTGCTATCATTGCAGGCTTCCTTTCCATCCACTTCCTCAACTATCTCTGTCATTCTGTATGCTAAAATTTCTGTTGTCTAAGCCAGTTCTCTTCCCCCAATCCTCCATATCCTTCCTAGTTTTTCTTCCCCCTTTGGTGCCAATCCTTCTGGGATGAAATTTGGGCTGAAGCAGCTTGAAGGGCTAGTTGTTCTCTTCCAATATAATGATTTATTTTTCTCGAATGTCCATCCAGGACTTTATTCCTAGAAACTTGGACTTTTCTCCTTTGAATTGAATACTTAAGAATCTCAGCAACAAACAAGTTAAACAGGGAGGGAAGGTGCCTTTCACATACACAGAACAATGATGCTGCCCTTTGTCAGGTCCCTCCCTCCATTCTTGTCTTCTGCTCTCCTTCATTATTGTCTAATCGAAAGAGAGAAGCACGATAAAGGCAATTTAAAAAATGACAAAGATAGGTGAGAGCAGCTCAATCTGAATTTCTTTCCTTATAAAATATATCCTTATCTGTAAAGCAAATTGGCAGCATCACTCATAGATTATTGCAAATTTGTCATATGATCTAATTAGCTAGTGTGGACGTCCAAATGTGCATTGTGGTGTTTTCACGGGACCTGTTTATAGAAAAGAATCTCTCTGTTTAGATTAACTTGAGTCTTTCATCAATCTCTGCCCAAACGTACGCAGGAGAACACTAAAACAAATAGCTTTATGTGACAGTGCCCTGAATTCTGGGGAGTACCCATTAATATTCATTGCAATATTAATTGGATCATTTGAAGTGGACACACATAGGACACTTTTCTGGTGTCACCTACTTAAGCTATTCATTTATTGTCAGCCCTTTTGTGGTGCTTACTACACACCTGCACAACAGAAGCACAGAACAGGACATAAATATTTGGTAGCTCTCGGCCTCAAGATGAAGGGGCAGTTTTTGTGGCTATCTAGATTTTTATAAAGTGACCTCAAAAAGTCTGAGAATTTCTTCAAACTATATGTAAATTTTTACTTATAGGATGTAATCATGTGTATTTTTCTGAAGAAAGATTTTATTACTTCTCACAACTTTAACAAAAGTCATGAGTCGTTACTTTAATTCAGCCAGAGGTCATCCTTATTTTATTCCTCACATTTCAGTAATTCATATAGATGCCTCATGCATAATAATGCATCCAAACTGGGGTCCTTGCAAATGTTAACTCTCATTTATGAATAATGTAGAGAGCGCCCTTTTTTATCTGAGAGGGCAGTTTGATCCTTCAGTGTTTGGATTATTTTTTGTTTTGTTTTTGGCAGAACCAGGGATTTATCTCAGACTTTTGCACTTGCCAGGGAAGCTTTTTCCACTGAGCCATCTCCCCGACCCCCTTGGATTGTTTTTGAAAGACAAACTTTTTTCAAGCTTCCTTATTCTAAGAATATAAAATGCTAACCCCAGGTCTAAGCACAATAAGAGTTCTACACTTCTGGATCCTTGGGAAAAAGACCGGCAAAATCTATACATTTTTTTTTAAACCAAGTGTACAAAGAAAAGCTCTTCTGTGTTTTCAGCAGAGTGCCATTTACCCTCACTAGCTAGCCAAACTGTAAGTAAACTAACTTTTATTTTTCATTTTCATGCATTTTTTCATTCTTTTGGCTTCAGCAAACAGTAGAAATCAGGAAACCCGGATAGATTCCAGTTTCAGTCCTAACCAAGCCACAAGTAGCCATATTTTTCCCACATAGATGTTTGCATCTCGTGTCTGTATTGTCTAGTCATTGGAAAGGAACTGCAATGGTTAATCTTAGTTATCAACTTGACTAATTGAGAGAAACAATGAGATTCCCTCGGCATCCTTGGGAATGCTCATGGGCGGAATGTGGACACTGTGCTGAGGAGAGCCCTTGGCACTCGGCCCCTCCTCTGATCTCCTGCTTCCATGAAGAAAGTAGCATGGTCCAGTGTTCTATCATGGTGCGTCTTCTCTGGAATCAGTCCACTATGGACTAAACACCCAGAACTGACCCACGTTAACTTATCTCCTTCTACTTATGAAACATTTTCGCCCCATCAAAGAAAAGCTGACAAATACAGGCTTCCCACAATTCTGTAGAGCTTTAATAGTGTTAGAAAGAGTAAATTTTTCTAAAAATTATATAACCAATGCTAGTACCATTGCTGTGGAAAATAAATATAAACAAAGCATAAAACATCAGGAGCAGATCACAAAGAGAACAGTAAACATAATTTTCTATGAAACTGTATTTCACAAAGTGTGATTTATTGAAAACAACAAAAATGATCTCATGTAGCTATAGTTCATAATAATAAAGACAGTGTAAAGTAAATGGAAATGAAATTGTGTTTTCTTAATCATTATACAGCCATTGGAGCTATTATTACACAGTTTAAAAGGTAATAATCTGCATAAACGTTTTGATGATTATATAAAAAAGGAATTCCACAGCATTCAACTGCATGAAACATGAGGCTTGATGAGCAGTGCTTCAGTGTTAGAATTTTGAGAGAAGATTCTATTATGGGGAGGTAAGGAGTTCTGAGAGTCACATAAATGTTCAATTAGCATAGTTCAGGAATAGTTTGTCAAATATTTTGTTTAAGTGAGGGGGAATTATTCATGTGGTTTAGAAACCATGAGCAACCTGGGTCTACTGAAAGGTTTGAAGAAGATCGATACCTGGGTTAGGATCCTGTGTAGGAATGGGGAGAAGCTTTGGAACAGGCCAAATCAACATGTGGAGCTCAGCAGCATTTCTCTTCAATAACTGGAAGCCAGAGAGTTCTTGCTGCACTACACTTTGTTTTCCAGATGAAAGTCTGTGTACAGTACAGAACTCACTGATGATGAGTATCAGCTTCCTTTGTATTTGGAGTTTTATTATAGTCACTGTCAATGAGTGTTTACACAGAATCATCAAAACTCTTAAGAAAATCCAATCATAGAAAATTCAATTAAAATTATGAATCAACGCAATCAGAAGACCCTGGAGAATATCTCCCAGCCAAGATGGTACTAGTGTTGGGATACAGCTGGAGGCCAGACCTTAACATTAGCGAAGGAGTTTCATTCTATCAGTGAACAATAACTTAGTTGCTACATTTGTTTTACCTAAAGAAGGGCTTCAGCTCATCCATGTCTCGTCTCAAATAAAACTATGCAGTTTTGCCATGGTTATAGGAGTAAAAAAGTAAGGCTGTACCAGGGATATGTTTTTGTGACTTTTTGGGTTGTTTTTTTTTTTTGTTTGTTTGTTTGTTTGTTTTTACTGGAAATCGAACTTGGGACTTGCACTTACCAGAAAGGTACTCATCCTGCTGAGCTATATCCCCAGCCTTGCAACATGCGGATAATTTGTTACTAATACTTAATTGTTTTCTTATAATCATAGAAAAATAATGCAATATTTCTGAAATATTTTTTTCAAGTGAATTTAAAACAAGAAGTTATCTTGATGCTACTAAATGACAAAACAAGCAACACAATCTTCTGCTGTGGCTGTGGCACATCAAGGGCTTTGTAATGCAGTTGACTGAAGACGCAATGCCAAGATTGTAGAGTTAGTTATGGCTTTGAGTTTTAAACTTTGTGGGTAGCTTGACTGGGCTTTTCAAAGGCTTCTTTAGTATAGCAATCATCTAATGCATACTCTTTCCTGCCTGAGTCTGCATTTCAGTATGCATTTCATATTCATTGCCAAACTTTTATAGGAAACATCTACTAGGGCTTTTATGTGGGGGCTGTACTTAATAGAGCATCGATTATAGTTAAAGAGCTGTCCTTCTTTCAAAGCAAAACAAAATCATTACCCACATCAAAAATGATATGTGATATTGATACCAAACAATGTACTCTTTTTCTGTTTAGATAGCCATAGCAGAAGCAAAATCTGGAAAACCACTGTAGATTTGATCCACAGAAGAATGTTGTGTTGGAACAACTGTGAATAAGCTATGATTATAAATCAGGTTTAGAACCTCTGTTCTACTCAAATAGAAGTCATCAAAATTTGTATTAGCTCTAAATTTCTAAAGGGATTTCAAGAACCTTAAATTTATGGAAATTCCTGAAAAGTATAGGACTCTAACAAAGTATCATCTTCTATTGGAGGAGAAAGATGGTTTTTAGAATTTGGAATCTGGTATAATAAAAGATAGATAAATGTGAATACACAAAAGGATGAGCATTTTGTTGGAGAGCTGTATAGAACCAGAAAAATCCCTAAATGTCATAAAGTATTAAGAATTCGTGAGAAAAATCCTATGATAACTTGGTACTTGAAGAAATTTTGCATGAATCATATAATAGTTATTACTAGGAAAAAACTAAATGGTTCGTTTCTGAATTTCACGGTCCTATTGATGTATGGCCCTGAATTTTGTTATAATCTTTCACGTTTAAATAAAATGGTTCTTAGTTATAAGGAACTTCATGAGTCAGAGAATCTTAAAGGAAGTATTCATTGCTACAAACTACAGGTGTTGAATAACTCTTCCCAAGGAAAATATTTAAGTGTGATAGTCTTGGCAGATTATATTCAAAGCTAACAAGATCAAGAAAGATATGATCACTGTCAACTGTATCCTAAGAAGCTAAACAACCCTTTAAGTGCACTTTGGTATTTAGCTAGAAAACATTAAGAAAAGCTTTCCAATCTTTGAAGAAAAAGAAAAAAATTCATACTCATGAAAGAGTGTGACAAAGATACCAGTACTGCATAATACAATGACCAGGTTTTTAAGTAATCATTGGCTCATTCACTCAAGCAATTTCCAGGTCAGTTGGGATTTCTAAATCAGCACCCATCCACTTCTATGTTTCATGCCTTCTTTCTTTTTTTCATGATAGTACTGTAGTCAAAATGAAAGTCTGAACGATTGGTAAAGGTGCTCTGAGACAATAAATTTTTAGTCTTATATCAGTAAACTATAGTCTTTCTATAGACATTCCAGGAAGATGATTAATTATCTGAAAATTGAATTAATTTTACTACACTGTTTATGAAATTTAATTGAAGTACATATTTGTAAAATGCATCTTTTCCAAGGTTCTCCAGACAAAGCTCAGAAGTAAGGCACACTGAGCGATGAGTGTCCAGAGAAGCAGGAAGTGTCTGAGCAATGGCAGTGTTAGAGTCACTTGGGATTTCTTCGTGTGAAGTGTTTTTTATATACCTCAGACAAATGACAGGAAAGGAATAAGCTTTATGGTTAACAAATATCAAATAGAGATTGAATGCTTTGTTTTTGTGAATGACTGGATTATTTTGCTGAATTCGTGCACCTACAATATTTAAATGGCAATAGAATATCCATCTCTGACAAAACTAAACAAAAAGGGGGGTATAAATGAAGGACCATTTTGTACCTGAATATACAAATTAGTTGAGGTAGATGTACAGATACAAGCCCTTAATTCAATGAGAAGAAAGATTTGTACTGATAGCATTTGGACAGGATTTCGTATCTGCATCTTATACCATCTTACACCAAAAAGACAACAGTGTGTGATGTATTAATTATTGAAACTGTCCTACGAATAGGTTTTGAAACTGTCTCATTGCTATTTATTTCTCAAAAAAATTAATACTAATAAAAAAGTACAGCTGCTTCTACAAAGGAGTGTCATTCTTTCAGATCAAATTTGGCCTTTTTTATTTTAGATTCTGTCCTTCAATTGAAAATTGGATAGTTGTTCCTCAATGGATTTTTTTTTTCATAGTAACCACAAGTATATCTATGTTGCTTTAGACAGATACAAAAGCCTAATTGCTTAATCACAAAGACTGTTAAGTAGAGTCTATTTTTATAAATAAAAATATGTTTCATGTGCTCAGCAAAATCATCTAATGCAGATAAAATGCTACCCAACCTCTAAATCTACTTTTATAGGATAATGACCATCAGCGAAGAGACAGTGGAAATAAAAGTGTAAAGTTTTCGCTGAAGGTGAAATTATTGTGGTTAAAACAATATAGGAGCTAAAATCTGGGAACTATCGTCTTCCTTTTAATAATACAAATTATTGATCATTATATGCTTTATAGTATTTTTTACAATTTTGTCTTTCAAATATAATAATTTCCCATATGTGTAGGGTATACTTCGGTGCTTTTATACATTGCATAATGATCAATCAGGGTATTTTATATATCTGTTACCTCATGTATTTGTTTTCTGTGACAGTGTTCACATCCTCTGAGATATTTTGAAACACTCAGCACAATCTCGTTAGTAATAGACAAACTACTGTGCTAATAATATCGGAACACATTCTTCCTCTATGCTTTGTGCCTCTTGACTTATTTCTTCCCTCTTGTGCCTTTCCCAATCCCTACCACTCACTCTTCCACTTCTTCTATAAAATCATTCATTTAAGCTTCTTGAAATAAGCAAGATCATATGTTATTTTTTCCAGCTGTACCTGTAAGAAAAGATCCCTGTTTAGATTACAGAGAAATGTTATCCATCATTATATTCCTCCTCTGTCTCAGTGCTTAGAATAGACTCAGGGCCTCACACAGTGAGGCAAGCATTTTGAATTTCATACCCTACCTACACTCATAGTTAATTTATTTTATTTTGTTCTTAATATATTTCATTCCACAGCTCAGACTCATAATGTTCTTTCTGTTTTTAGCCTCCCCTGCATTGGGATTATAGGCACGTGCACCACCAAATCTGGACATTGTTGCCAGCTCAGCACACGTGGGGGCAGGACAAGAGCAGCATGCAGTACTGGGAATCAAACCCCAGTCCTGCACTTGCCTAAGTGGAAGCTTAGTCCATTGAGCTATCTTGCTGACCAAAATTTGTGATACATATATTTCATCACCTTTTGGTTACCAATGTATCCTGCCTCTTCCACTTTTCTTCTATATCCCATGTTTATATGGGATATAGAACTATCCCATATTTAGTTCAAGGCTTTTGCTCAAGAGCTAGTAATAATCATATATTCCTATAAATTCATATTTTCTCCTGAGAGCTTGGAAATTTCTTAATGCAGTTACACAGATCCAGAATCAAACAAGAGTTATTGTCTCTTATTTTTTGGTACCAGGGATTGAATTTAGGACCTTGCACTTTCCGGAAAAGTGCTTATGCTACTGAGCTATCTCCCCAGCCCAAGAGCTAATGTCTTAATACAAGCAAAATATATCGCAATCCCTGATTGTATTATGAAAAGTCAAAGGGGAAGGCTATTTCTAATGAGACTGTGTGGTAACAGCAGGGGCACCATATCTGGTTAAATTAGTGACCATAAGTATGCGTCACAGAATGTGGCAGTTAGGTGTACTTAGATCAACTTTCCTTGCCTGGAAGCTGTCTAGTGGATTGCTAGGTACAGTGTAGTTGGGTGAGTCATCAAGATATGGCCCTGATTACAGTATCTGGGGTCTTGACTCTCTGGTCCTGCTCTTCTGATCTGATTCTTGGTGATCAGAATCCAAGTATTTTTTGTCTACTGCATATCTCTGCCATGGTTCTTCTGCTTTGAAGCCAGTTCACCGCAGAATGATTTCACTGAAAATTAATCCAAATGAATACTCACCTCCTCTAAATTCACTTTGATTATTGTTGTATCTCAGTAATGAGAAAGTTGATTAATAGAGAAAATTGATTCCAAAGAACGAGATTGGTGCTGTCGCTATGCTTGACCTGGTGGTGTAGCAGCTTTTAGATGTGCTTTTCTGGAGGTGCTTGGAAATATTTGGACAAGTGGGCTAAAGACACCCTAAATGCTGTAGGCAAACTGTGACCCTAGATGGCACTCAGAAGCCTCAATGCTAATATAAATGTGCAAAATGAAGGAAAGACCCTTGAAACTTCATCTGGGAATGAGGACTCACTTGTGAAGTGGCTAGATTCCATGCAGGCTAAGCTCTGGTCCAAAATGTACCTGCATTTTTCCTATGTTCTGAGACTTTTCAAGAACCTAATATAAAGGTTATGGACCGATGTGGTAGAAGAGCTTCCAGGGCAGTCCCGGACTCAGTTGGTGGCAGTAGTGCAGCTGGTTGCTTTTAAGCACTTTTTCAATGAGACCTAAGAGCAAAAAAAAAAAAAAAAAAAAAAGAGCAAAATAATTGAAAAAATTAAACTTTAGCCAGAATGAATAATCTATCATTTTGGGACCAAGGGTATGTTTCCTGAAGATATTGTTACCAATATAAACAACAACAACAACAACAACAAAAACAGCACTTTTTTTTACAGAGACAAGGAGACAAGACAGGTGTACTGAAAGCATCTCAGAAATCAACAGTCAATGGTGCAGAAAAGAAACACTTTTTTAAAGAGACTCTTTGGAACCTGGCTTGAGCAAAACAAGATAAGAAACTGATTCCTCATGATGCATTTCACTGTGCTCAGCCATGCGGACTGCAGAAGCCGCTGCAGACATGGTCCACGGGGCCCTGCTACTGCTCCCTCTGACCAAAGTCTTGGTGTTGTCATTGTTACGCTGACTTTACTGGACACAGAGTACAAAAGCTGTGGGGATAGGGAGGCTTCCATCAACATTTATAAGGAAAGGCATTTGGAATGGGAATATGTATCCTGTATCTTGTGCACATTGCAAACTTCAAACCCAGTTTTAGAGAGGGAAAACACTGAGGTTTGCCTTGAGTCTCAGAAGAGACTTTGACTTGCACTTTTGAAAATGTTGAAACTGTTGGGATTTTCAGTTTTCCGCAGCTAACTGCAACCAATGAAATTTTTACTGGCTACTGCATTTGTTTAGAGATAAAGTGTGATTTAAGGAGATATATTTGGCTGTCAAATTGACAAGGGGATTAACTACACTTGGTAGTTAAGCTTAATTTTGTGAGCTTGATTGATTCAGAAACTGCCTTTCTAATAATAAAGCCAACTTATGAGTTTATTTGGGTAAAGCAAGGTAGCTTGACTGGAGGTACAGTATCTGCACCCTAGTACTTTCTTTGACCTTATTCTTATTCCTGGTAGTATTGAACTAAACATTTTTGGTTCACCACACCCTCCACCCATAATGCTGCTGCCTGGGAGCCAGCATCCTCTGTACTGACTCCATGCTGCACAACATCACGTGACTCCTTCACGTGACTCCATCACGTGACGCCATGCTGCACGTGACTCCATGCTGCACAACATGACTCCATGATCCAAATTGAATTTCTGTTCCTTTAAGTTATGGGCTTTCAGTTTTATGTGTCAATGACAGAAAGTTGAGTAATTCACAAAACAATCTGTGGGATGCAGAATTCTGGAGAATTTGTAGGCTTTTCCTTATTGCTATTACTTCTGTGATTATATTATTTTAAAATTTATATAAGAAATTTTGATAAAAATGATTACAAAGGTATAATATTTAGTGTCATGACATCAAAAGTTTACAAAAGGAATTAGTAAGCAGGTTTATTGCACAGTTGAAATGAGGAGGGCAATGGAAGTTGAATAACAAGCTTTCTTGATGAGCACTGCACATTATCTTAGCCATTAAAGTCCTAAATAATGACAATGATTTACATTAAGTGGGTCATAGACAGAGGAAGAGTAACTGTTCAGATATCATTATGAACAGGGGAATGAAACACAGGTCAGAAATAGGACAAGAGGGAAGAAGTCAAGAGCATCCATTCTATATACTCTAGCAGTGAGGAACCAACTGCCCACCCCAGAGGACAGTGCCCAAAGCCTTGGAAGCAGATCAGCCTTGACCATGACTGTGTTTTCAAAGGGCCTAAGTGGCTCACAGGAAGACTTGTGCGTCTTGGAGAAGAAGGGTGGACTTTGATCAAAAGGTCAGGCCAAGAGCAGCCAGAGTCATTAATGGTTGCTCGACAACTGTTCAGGAGAGGTATGAGCAGTATTTTCATGTAACACTATTTGGGTAAACTGGATTTAGCAAAACTGGTAGCAAATGAAAAGGAAGAATTATGTGATCAACGCTTACCTAAGAATGACAATTTAAATTTATCCATCCATGCTAAATAATTTTATAACATATCCTGGAAAGAAAATTTTATATATATATATATATATATATATATATATATATATATATGCAGAAGGAATATATACCATGCACAAAAATGGTAACAAATACTAATAACTATTATTTTTCTTTATATATTTATCTTTAAATGTGTGAATAAATGGATATGAAGGATGAAGTTTACTATTTTGAACTAGATTGTTATGAGATCAACTCAGTTTTTTCACAAATACATTTGTTGGGGGCTGGCAAGATTAATCAGTGGACTAAGTGCCTGCTTAGGCAGGTACATTGGTTGGGATTCAGTCCCTGGCACTACATGACGCTCCAGTCCTGCTCCTGGGGGTGCTGAGCTGGCCACTGAGATAGGGCATGAGGGTGCACAGTTATAAGCTGAGCACTGGAGAGAGAGGCTGAAAACAGGAGGATCATTATGAGTCTGAGCTGGGTAGTGTGACCCCGTAACAAATACATGAATGTTTTCTTTCACTGATTTTTAAAAAAAATTTATGTGCATCGCTATCAGGTCAATATTACTGTGATAAAATTATTTTAATAATTTTACTTAAGTCATGAATTTAAAGACATTTTAATGCATTATTTATATTTAATGTCTTTATTAATTTTGATGAAGTTTTAAACGTCAATGAAACTTTGTCATGTAGATTATTTCCAGAACTGTTAATTTCTTTACTGTGATTTTTTAATTATAATTCCATTTCACCAAATTTAGTACCTATGACTAAACAGTAGTATGCTTTAAACTGATTAAATAATGTTAGCAACACTAGCATTCATGTTTTCCTTTTAACAGTGAAATGTTGCATGTAAGAACCAGGGAGATAGCTCAGTAGAATAAGCACTTCCTTGGCAAGCATAAGGGCCTGAGTTCAATTCCCAGTTTTGCCAAAAAAAAAAAAAAAGGAATAATAATAATAATAAAAAAGAAAGATTGCACATAAAATTAAGGCAAGAATTATCCTCAGAAGGGAAATGCACAATAAAAGTGTTCGGGATATTGCTTTGATTACATTACCATATAATTTCTGGTAAATCACTGAAATAACATTTTGTGTGTGTGTATTCAGTACAGGGTCTACAGGGTCTCACTACATAGGTAGGACTCGTAGTGATTCTCCTGTTTTCAGCCTCCCAAGTGCTAGGATTACCAGATTACTGTCTCAGCACACCGCGGTGCGGGCTGGCACCGCACACCCGAGATGAAAGCCTGGCCTCTGCGCTCTGCCTGAGCGGGCACTTTGTTCCGCTGAGCTATCTGACCAGCCCTAACATCTTCCCATACGTGTACAAATTGTACTAGATTATTTATTTATATATTGCCAATTTATGTAACTAACTACTTTCAAATTTCTATTAATATCCATGATATAAAAGCTTATAATTTTCCTAGCTTTCCTCTTGTCTTGAAGTCTCGTCTTTATCATTTCTGCTCTTAAACTAGTTAATGTCAAAGTAAGACACGTTTTAATAAATGATGATATAACATTTTGTTTAATAGGAAGTAGTGAGATTCTATATCGTTCCTTTTTTCTTTCTGTTAGAAGAAAGCCCTTATCGTTTCTGATAAGTGCGACAAAGACTACCTCAGATAATCGAAACCTTACTTAATAAGAAATGACTGGGCTGCTGGTTCTCTAAAGAGCTCAAAATCCATGATGACACTTGGCATCAGGGATGCTTCACAGAATATTGTAGTTTAAAGCAGCTCCTGA
Organism: Ctenomys sociabilis; assembly: GCA_004027165.1. Taxonomy (NCBI): domain Eukaryota; kingdom Metazoa; phylum Chordata; class Mammalia; order Rodentia; family Ctenomyidae; genus Ctenomys; species Ctenomys sociabilis. Next base: position 118,119 of record PVKA01001413.1, on the reverse strand, counting down.
CATGTTATTAAAGCTAAAAGAGGAATGTCAGGAGCAGAATATGCCACATATAACTTGTCCTTGCTGGTACCAACTTTCAGAAATGCGGATAATCTGAATGCATGTTTAGAAAATTATTTCTAGCATCTTTTCCTATCAATAAGGATTTCTATTGCTATCCAGTCTATAGAGCTTCACATATTCATACACATTTTTTTTATTTCACCATTTACCACTGATATAAAAATATTTATGCACACCTGACTCAGAGTTAGAGACCAACTATCATGCCATCCACAAAAACAAAAAATTTGACTTTAAAAAAAGGCTTTGTGCTTTGAGGTTGAATACACTTAAGCTAACTCAAATGAAACTCATGTGCTTCTCTTAGTGTGCATGCAGTTGTCTGAAAATACCCCAGACCGCTCCACGTTCTTGCACTCCAGCCCTGAGTCTTCCTGTGGCTGATATCACCATTAGCAAGACATTTCACAGTTCTTTAGCCCTTTCTATTTTATTTTTGAAAGCTCTGCTTGTTAGACATTTATTGCTACTGAGGATCTTAATTATAGTTATTTATATAAAACAACTTATGCAAATGTACAGAACCAAACAAAGCATTCCAAAGTACTCTCATGAGCAAATTGATATGCCGTACACGGAAGCCCCGTGTTCCGTGTTGTGTTTGGAATAAGATCCTGTGTTATCTCTTGAATCACTGAAATTTTGTGGAGGTATTTATAATGTTTGGCTTAATTCTTCCTCCTAGCCAGCAAAATTGTAAACTACGGATGATTCACCTCCAACTGAAATCCATCCACCCATGATAAGGCCTCGGAAAAAATCTGTAATCATTTACTTGCAGTGTTCCAAATGTTTTCTCAAACTGGTTTTTGGGTCTGTGGGGCCACGTAGCAGCATGGGGGGTTCAAAGTGTTCAGCAAACCTTTTATGCAATGAAGCATTTTGCCTTTGATCAATTGAAATCATATATTTCTGAGTATGATTTAGTTAGAGAGGAAAAATCTACTGCTATAATAATTTTCAAGTGATGATGATAGTATGACTGGATAGGAAGTCAAATATTGTATCCATTAGCAAAATCAATTTTTGTCTCATTTTAGCTTTTTTTTTTGGTTTGGTTTGTTTTTTTGGGGGGGCAACTCAGCCCACCCTGAGGACAAGTCTAATGCAGCATGTGGTGCTAGGGATCGAACTGTAGTCCCCTGTGATTGCCTATGCTTGCCTAAGCAGGTGCTTTAGAATTCTGACCTATCTCACTGGCCCCTCTTTTTAGTTCTTTATAAGGGCATCATCAGTTTAGTAATCTGAAACATGAGAATCCTACGTAAAATATATTATTTCATGTATTTCTTTTTGAGGGATACTTGACAATATTTAACCACTATGAAGCAAAGTGCAGTGAAATTTTTAAATGACCTAGCTGTTTTATGATTGAGGAATACAAACATGGGTATTACCTTTCTCAAAATCATATTCTTTATGATTAGCAATATAAAATTATAGCCAACAAATTAACCCAAATTTTATTCTTTTAGTAAGGTTGTTCATATGCTGATACAATATAGTAAATTAGGACCCACATTTTATACAAAGATCAGAGCTCCCAACTCTGTAATTTACCAAAACACATAGGCAGGTTAAGAGTAGTTAAAGAATGTTACATGGTCTGTTCTGATTAGATTGATTTTAATGAAGACAGAAAACTTGTAAGTTTTATGCATATTACAGTGAGATTAGTAAATAGTGCACACACAACAATGTCCAGTGATGGTTGAGTATTAGATTGAGAAATAATAGTTTACTAGATGGACTGAAGAGGTAGCCATTGAAAACCAAGTGCACAGTTTAAACAGTAGTTTTACTTGTCAGTCAAAATTAAATTTGTTTGATGCAGGGAAGTCACAGAACCAACAAAAGCAAAAGGAGGGCCAGCCAAATAGCTCAGCGGATTAAAGCAGCTGCAAGCAGGCACAGAAGCCAGCAGTGGGTGGGGGGTATCCATCCCCAGGCCTGCTGTGCTGGCCCCAACCCCAGGGCACTCTGAGCCAGGCAATTGAGACTGGGCTTGGTAGTGCACCTGTAATCCCAGCTCATGAGAGTTTGTAAACAGGAGGATCACTATGAGTCCCACCTAGTAGTGAGACCCTGAACACGCTTTAGACCCTTCCATAATATCAAAAAAATTAAATAAAACAGAAAGGATTTGAGAATATCCCAACATACAAAGCCAACCCCATTCAGCAGATTATTGGCTATGACAACTGACTGTGAGTTAAGTTTCAAACAAAAGTTAGAAGATCAATTGTTATTTGTACTGTATTGTGCTAGTTGGAACTTTCATGTAGATGGAGGAATGGCAGGTAAGGAGAAAGGACAAATATGAGATGGGTTGCGTCAAATTCAGACAAAAACACAAGGGTTTATGTAATGAAATGAGTTAAGGATTCTTTATTAAGTTTTTCTAACTGGAAAAGAAAAGAAGATTGAAGTCAGGAAAACAAGAAATAGAATGCTACAGACCTCATAAATGAAGTACTTTTAATTTTAAATTATAGGTAGTATATTTTCTGTGAAGACTCTTACAATGTCTGAGAAACAAAGGAATATAATATTCTCTTTGCTTGTTTGATGCTTTAATACATTGGAAAATTCCATTAATAGACATAAGAAACAGTATGCCTATTTATTCTTTTTCTTCTCTTTTCGGTTTTGCATGCAAAACCATTTCTACTATGTAACTAGCTTTTATATATTCTATAAGTAGAAATGATTTATGAAACTAAAAAAATCACATTTTTGCATTATCCATATCTTTTCTTCCCATTAATTTTAATGATAAGATAAAATATTCTTGTTATGTATTGAATTTCCTTATATTTCGTTTGAGGTATGATAGCATGGTAAATTCTTAATTTGTGGTGGTTGTGTGGTCTTGGGTAAATTGAAGATCAATCTTGTGTAAAGATTTCTTTTCTTTTCTTTTTTTCTTTTTTGTATGTTAGGGAGGGGACAACAGAGTGCTCAGGGTCTCACTGCATAGATTGGACTCGAAGTGATCCGCCTGTCTACAGCCTCCCAAGAGCTGGGATTACAGGTGTGCACCACCACACTGAGTCTCAATTGCCAGCTCAGTGCACCCTTAGTCCCCGGGATTGAACCCTTACCCTTAGCCTGCTTGCAGACACTTTAATCTGTTGAGTTATTTGGCCAGCCTAGGATTTCCTTATCTTCCCTTATCTCTTAAATTTATCTTAATAACTTATTTAATTATTCTGAATTTCCAAGAGTAAATGGTAAGTAGGTTTTCATTCCTTTTCTGTTTTTGGTCTACTTGAATTACGTTACTTTGGACTATTATTTGTGTTGTATCTTGGTATCGAGTAGCTTTATTCTACACTCTCTATCCAAATATTATTATACCTGAATATATTATTTAACAAGAATGCCCTGTCTGCATCTCTCTTTATCTATATGAATTCCAGAAATAAGATTATGACTACTTTGAAAGGATCAGAGCCATGTGGAAAGTGAACAGATTTGACCACAGGTAGAGAACTCATTCTCTGAGAGCACTGCCATCTGGTGGTTAATCTCAGACAATAATTGCTACATGTTGGTAGTCTCAATTCTTGGGTACTTCATTATCAGTAAACATCAGGTTTCTTCTTTATTGTTGTTCTTTTTTAAAAAAATGCATTTAGTACAGGGTCCACAGGGTCTCACTACAGAGCTCAGACCCGTAGTGAACCTCCTGCTTTCAGTACCCTGAGCACTGCAATTACCAGTGTGCACTACCATGTCCAGTCTCAACCCACAGCTAGGCGCGCCCCCGGGGTGGGGCCGACATGGCACTCGGGATGGAACTGGTCCCTGTGCCTGCCTAAGCAGGTGTTTTAGTCTGCTGAGAATCTGACTGGCCCTTCAGGTTTCTTCTTTCAATAGTAAAAATGTGCTAAAATTCTTTAGTGAATTAATTCCTTATTCATTAGAAATTCACATATAGTGCTCTGAAGTCTTCCTATCTATGAACATGAGTATTTTGAAGATTACCTACGTTAGTAAGATTACCTTTCAGACACATACACACAAATACAAAACAAATACATAAAGTTGTGTTGCTATAACATTATAAAAATATTATATACTATCATTGGAGAATGTCATTATGGTCTTTCAGAAAACCACAGATAGATAATAGATAGATAGATGATAGATAGATTGATAGATAGATACATACATACATATATAGATGTGTAAATAAATACATAATTATCTTTCAACAAATCTAAACAATATCCAAAAGAGTATTTTGCCCACTCTTCTTTAATTTCCTTTTTATTTTTTTGGTGCAGGGTCTCACAGTGATCCTCCCTTTCAGCCTCCCTAGTGCCAGGACTACAGTCACGTGCCACCGCGCCCAGACTCCACCCCCAAGGGCCGGGGCAGGAACAGCATATAGTGTCAAGTATTTAGCCACCCTGGCCCCTTTGCTTGCCTAAGCAAGAACTTAGTGTGCTGAGCTATCTCGCCATCCCTTCCATTTCAAAATTTATCCCTATGACAGTTCTTAATATACTTCCACTTGAATTAATGTATACACAGGTTCATACATGTTTGTATTACTGTGAATAAACATTAATGATAGCAATAAATACTAATAATCTATAGCAACATATTAATAAGTATTAATGTGAATAAATATGAAAACCTATTTTTCTTAGTAAATTGACCTTGATTTTCTAGCTCTGTGAAGGGAGCTATATGTCCAAAGTTTCTATACTTCAACTTTCTTCTCTGAAAATGAATGAGTTTATTAAGAGAATGAAGTGAGGAAAAAATTACTAAAAAGTTAAGGCTTTGACCTGTTTCCTGGCATTTGATTAGGTCCGTAAGTAAGCAGGTATATTTTGCTGCTGATCTCACTATGAATATCAGCAGAAGCAGCATTTATCTGTTCCTGCTACTATGACGTTAGAGAAGCAATTTCAAGTAATTTTCCCTTACCAAAAAAAAGTAGAAAAAACGTAGTAAAACTATGCATTTTACTGAAGAATTTTTCCTAGTAGATGAAATCAGAAATCATATGGCAGAGTGTTTTTACCTATGTGAGATTGTTTGTCTGTTTATCTATTTATTTAGAACTGTCACTTGAATATAAGGTTTTGTACACTTTAGGCAAGTGCACTCAAACTGAGCTTCAACTATAGCTTTTTAAACATGTGAGACAGTTTTTCTAGGTTGTACGATTTGGCCTCAAATTTGTGGTCCTTAGCCCAGCCTCAGAACTAGCTGATTACAGGCCCACACTACATAACCCAGCATATGTGTGAGTTCTTACTCAGGAAAATTGTTAGCACAGTAGTTCTATAGGCTTGGACCATATAGCATTTGAACCTTGTAAGTACTTTTGCAGCTGTATGAAGTTAAAAGCACTTATTTTGCATCAATGTTATAAAAATACTTTATTTAAAGAATTACTGCTTATATTTTAAACAAAAACATTGACTGTGAAATACCCTTATTAACCTATAGTCCATTTCATTCTGATTATATCTAAGATTCATTTTAAACAAAGGTGGGAAAAGATTTTGACAGTGAATAATCCTCATCTTTCCGCGAGTGTGTACTGTGTTGAGGATAATTACGGATTACTCAAAATTGCGAAATACATTTTTGACAGTCTACTTTAGCATCTTCTTAATTACCTCTAATCATTAGGCGATGTTTTTGCTTCTGATGTCAGCTAATGTGCCACTGCACTTTCTTAAAATGTCACCAGGTATGCCAGAGCCTGCCAAAAGGACACATTAATTTCTGGGAATCCAATCAAGGTCTTCCTAAGGTTATCAGGAATTGCTAAGGGGCAGAAAACCGTGCTGCGTCTCCCTGCTTTGACTTCACGTTTTCAGTCATTCTTATTTAGATTGTATTTCAATCAATCTTATCTAACACTATCTTGGACCTTGTTATTGACCAAGCACAAACAAACTTGCCATTTCATAGTTTAACATACCTCTACCATACAAATTCTTAATATGTGTCATTATTTTGACACATGAGCACAAAATGGTGGCCCTTAACTGATGAAATTACAATATGCACTTGAATAGTTAATATTAGGTATGTAACAGTACACTTAGGAGCTAATTTTTAATAGGACTTTCTAAAACAAACAACAACAAATTCAAGACAACCATGAAATTAATTGTATTCCTGATTTTTAGTATTTTCCTATGTGCATCATATGCGATGAATCTGCATAGACTCTATGTCAAAGTATTTCTGAAAAATAAAGAATCATAGTTTGGCTTGATGGCACAGACCTGTAGTCCCCACACTCTGAAGGTTGACACAGGAAAATTGCTGTTAGCTCAAGGCCAGCCTGAATTATATAGCAACATCTTGTGTCAAACGAACAAACAGTTTCTGCATTTTTCCAAAAGAGAATTATAATTTTAAACATGCTTTCTCATGTATTATTTTCAATATTATGTATGGGAGAAAACTCCATGGTTACACTTAACCTGTATTCTGAAAGAAAAATGCTTTGTGTAGCAGGAAATTTGCCATGCTGCTTAGGAAAATTGTCAAATTACTGTGAAAGCTTATGTATTTGACACACATTCTTTATCCTGCTCGTTGTGGATATTGTTCAATAAAAAATTAATATAAATACAATGTCAATTTAAATTGGGACCTTGAACTACATATATTTTTTTCTCTGTCCTTTCTTCCATCTTCTGTTTTCCTGCCTCTCCCTGTTCTCTCTCTCTCTCTTTCTCTCTCTCTCTCTCTCCCCCTCCTTCTCTCCTTCTCTCTGCCTCTCCAGTTGAATGCAGATCTTTTGCGTGGTCTACATTCCTTTTGCCTGGTCTACATTCCTACCCTGTCTTTATTTGTTTATTTATTTTGGCACAGGATCTCTGAAAGTTCTGGAGGCTGGATTTGAATGGACTTCTCCTGCCTCAGCCTTGTGGAGCACAGAACTAACCAAGGTTTATCTTTCCACATTTATACTAGAAGCTGGCTATTTCTCTACTGACCATACATAGGCCATATACTCAAGAGTTATGACAAATAACAGTTTTGTCACAACAGATCTTGCAGAAATGACTCAGCAGCTATAGTAGTCATTGTTCGTCATGTAGTTCCGGAGGGTTTCTGCAGAGTTGGAGGCACCTCATGTATTCCTCATTCAGTACAAAAAGTCAAATCCATGTGATGTCCATCCTCACTGCTGTGGAATTCTGATATGTGGGGGAAAAAGTCAAATGCATACATTTAAAAATGAATTAAAATGTAGCAGACATAGCTGAGTACTATATGCAATCATTGCTTTTATTGCTGATTACAGAATTTTATAGTTATTTAATGATTATGACTCAGCAAATTGAAAGAGATGTACATTGAAATTACCATAATTATCCTCAAGCTAGCATAATATTTAGTAATAACTTCTATATTCCCAGGTGAATACTTTAAAACTCGTACTTACTAATAACTCCTTAAAACACAAATTGTATGATTCGTCACATTGATTTTTTTCCCCCACAGGTTCTGTCCAAGATTATTTGTGCTGTAGAAGGTTGCTAGTACAAAAAAAGTAACATAAACTCTAACTCACTATAATATAAGCTTTTGAATCATTCATTTGTAAACTCATATGATGAAAGAGAGCCTTTTCAATAATTGTATCTATGTTACATACCTCTCCCAGTGTTTGACTTTTGATAATATCTGAAAGTGAAACCTCAAACACACAGGAGACAAAAGAAGAGAGGTGAAAGAATTGAGGGAAATATTTTTAAAGTCAAGATAAAAATAAAAATAACCTAAGGACAACTCTGTGCCTTTAGATACAGCCATGACTGTTAGGATCTTAGGCATTGCCATAATTTTCCAATCTAAATGAGAATATCAAGCTTTAAATAACTCTAAAGTAGTAATCTGCTTTGCACCTGTTTAGTGAAAAACTATTTCCAGTCATACAAGTATATCAAAAGGTTTAAAATGAGCCAAATGGAATGTCAAAGCCTACTGTTTTCAAAGAATGGTTTAAAGCTCGAAGATCTTCCATCGTGTCTGGTTTCCCATATTCCCATACCTTTGGCATACTCAGAAAACCTGATGGGGTCTGCCCTGTGGCTGCTCCAGCACCACTGTGTTTCTAACACTTTCGTAGAGCTTTCTCATAGAGGCAGTCACTGGTCAGGAGTTAGAAGTCTGTCCACTTGCTAGAAAGAATTAACTTGAATTTATTTCAAACAGCTTTGGCAAGCAGAATCTAAAAACCAATTCTAGCTGGGATACATTGTTCCATAATATTGAACAGTTTGTTGACAGCAGAATTTCTTTCAAATGTGAAAGAAGAGGATGCTGTTGACTTGCCCCTCAGCAAAGCAACCCATGTAAATAAACACTGGCGCTCCACTGAATAATAGATTTTAGCCTATACGCTTCAAAAAACCTGCCATTCGATAGACTGTTTATAGCCAATATAAGTCTCATATTATGAATAGAATCTTGTATTTGGCCAAATGATTTATCCAAATAGTATGAAATATAAATTTTACTTCATTTTATCTTTAAATTGGAATTTGTTTTTATATTGTTGCAGCACTTTCATTCTTTAATGCATTAAAATACTACTATTTATTTCTGGAATCACAATAATTACAATTTTGTCTATATTAAGGTATCAACTACTTATAATTGATAATTTATATACTTTCACTATTGTCACAGTCTGTATCTCATTTCATTGCTTTGACAATCAGAATGTCAATTCATATCTCTACATATTAAGAACTACTAGAAGGGCTGGCCAAATAGCTCAGTGGATTAAAGTGCCTGCAAGCAGGTTCAGGGGCCGGGGGTTTGATCCCTAGGCCTGCTGTACTGGCCCCACCTGTGGAGTGTGCTGAGAAGGCAATTGAGAGTGGGCATGGCTTGCACCCATAATCTTAGCACTTGGGAGGCTGCAAACAGGTGGATCACTATGAGTCTGAACTAGGAGTGAAACCCTGAACACCCTGTAGACCTGTCCCTAAAATACAAAAAAAAAGAACTACTGGAAGTTGTTAGTTTAGTATTCCAAGATTATAATTAGAAAAACCATTGACATCAAATCAAAAGCATTCCATAAAATTATTTACCAATGTCTTGTGCTCACTCAATGGTGCAAAGAAAATAAAATTATTGTAATATTTACACCATTGAAAATATTTTCAGTAACCCATCAATCGTGTTTGCATAAGAAGTCACCTGATTTTGGAGGAAATAAATAACTCTCTGAGAAAGACAAGCAAAATATTTCAGTCCTCTGTTCAAGACTGACTTCACCATTCCTTATTGAGCAGGAAAACCTAATCCAGGGAAAAGTAGTTCATCAGAAATACACTGTGAAAAACATGAGTCTTGTATTGTCATTTAGCATATTAAATATGGTTGAATTACAATATGAATGTACTATTTTTCAAAGGTTAGTCATTTATTGAGCTCATATCATAAAGACAGTGGTATTGGTGAAAAAATAGATTTAAAGGATGGCCACCTCAAACATAGAGCTAGGAGGTTGACCTCCACGAATATAATCAATTGATTATATTCAACAAAGCAAAAGAAATTCTGTGGAAAAGTACAGCCTTTCATCAAATGATCATGATGCAAACATTCATTTAGTTTTTAAAAAGAATTTAAACACAAGATCCATCCTCCTCTCAAAAATTAACTCGAAAAGCCAGGCCTTGTAGTGCAGGCTTAAAATCTCAGAACTTGGGTGAATGAGGCAGGAGGATCCATCAGCGAACTCAAGGCTATGAAGTGAGCTCAGGGCCATCCTGAACTGCCCAGTGAGACTCTGCCTCAAAAGCCTGAATAAATAAATAAAATAAAAATAAAAACAAGTTGAAATTAGTTGTACATATAAATATTTAATATAAAACACAACTAGATGACATCATAGGAGGACAGTTAGACAACTTGCTTTGTTATTTTAGAAACAGCACTTTCAACATAATATTTTGGATGAGAGAAAAAATTTATAGAATTCATGAAACTAAAAATTTTCTGCCTTGCCGAAGCCAATAATAAGAATGAAAAGAATAAGCCAGGGAACAAGGAAAAATATTTACAAAAGGTTTATTAGGGTAAGGAACCATATCCAAAATATTTAAATTCTTAAAACTCAAAAACAAGACAGACCAAGAAATAGGTGAAAGAGCTTCACAGATAGCAAACTAAAGAAAATATACAGCTAGCAAAAGCGTGTAAGCAAAGATGTGCTACAGTGAACATCACGATTGGGTTTCCAATCAGAACTAAACAATGCCACTGAGCACATCTTTGTGGAAGCAAACTTCATAAGTTTTAACAGTTCTTGACAAGAGGGTACAGCAACAGGAATCTCATTGCCTTCTGCTACGAATGCAGTACAGTGAAGTCCCTGTGGACGAGGATTCAGTGGCATGTCTGAAAATATTCAGAAATCCTGCCCTCTATTGGTCACTCAGCTACTGCAGTTCAAATGACAAATTTATTGATCTCATTTCTGGAGGACAGAAAAGTCCAAGAATAAGGTCCAAGTGGCTATGATGCCTGCTGAGGACCTGTTCTTTTGCTATGTCTTTCCTTTCTGCATTCTCAGACAGGGGAGGGAAGGTAGGCACTTTTTGCCTCTTCCACAAGGGCTCTAGTGATCCCCTTTGTGTGAGGAGGGCTGCCTGGTGAAGCCCTCATGCTAAATGTGGAGGATAAATTGATCGTTTCTTCAAGGCCTTGTCTCCTAGTATTCACCCCATGACTGAGTGCCAGTGTAGGAATACTGAGGGGCAGCAACTTGCAGGACAGGATATGATTCCAGGATTTGTCCAGAGGATTTAGCCACTTAGTATATGAACAAGAGATACACACAGGTGCTTATACATGGGTGTTTGCAGTATGTAGTAGTATGTTGGCGTACCCATTATGTCCATGTTATCCTTCAGTAGATGAATATGTAAACTGTGGTGCATCCAAAGAATATGAAAGCCTTAAACACATATTTCTAAGTCAAAGGAATCAATTTGATAGCCTAGAAAAAGGAAAATTATGGAAGAAATTTGTTATGAGGGCAAATTAAAAGATCTGTGTATGCCAGAAGAGTGAGAGGTGGTCAGAAGACAAGATTCTGGAGCTGTGAAAATACTCTACAATACTATATTTGATATGTGCCATGTATTTTCCACACTGTACAAGGCCTACAAGTGAGTGTAAACCCTGTTGTAAGCTGTGGACATTGGTGATCACTATACACATCATAAGTTCAGTTGTAGCAAATGTGTCCCTGTGGGAGGAGGGATGGTGGCATCCTATATCCTTCTGCCAATTGTGGGATGAACTAATCTTCATGCAATAACCTTTAAAAATGTTGACAAGTGATACAAAATATTTGGAGGTGAAATAAAGAACTTCACAAATATTGATATTGTACACCATAAACACCATTTGAAATGTTCCATGTGAACTCTATCACAGCATGTGTGTCCCCATGATGCCCGGCTCACATATGCACAAGCGCGTATGCACACGTGTGTGCATGATTGCATATGCTTGTAATTGTGCTTATACGTGATTTTTCTACATCCTGTAGACAAACAGAAAAAGCTATAAAATTACAATTGCAAATATTTCATAATATTATACAGATTCTATTTAAAATCTTCCAGAAGCTCTATAAGACAAATCCAGTTTTAAAAGAAAGGTGAAAGACTTCACAGATGGAGGCGTGCACTCCGTGTAATTCTCACTGTGGAAACTTCTCGCAGTAAAATCGTTAGAACAGCCATGCCATCAGTGCACATGGTGTGCCAGGACCACTTTTCAGTACTGTTTGTTTTAGTTCATTCATTTTTAATAGAAAATGATGAGCTAGTACATTTCATCAGGATTTTACCTGGAGTGTAAGTGTAAGTTAAATAACCTGCACAGCTCCTTGTCTAGTATATGGCAGAAGTTATGTTGACAAACTACACTATAAAGAGTAATGCCTAATTTCAAACTGAACTAAAAATTTTGTTTTACTTATTGAGATTTCATAAGCAGTATAAACAGTAAGAAGGAAAGTGCCTTTAAATGCATCCGTGTTTTTATCTAATAAGCACAATGTTAAAAATTCAAAAATTTTAAAATCTCGATAAATGAATATGAAATAAAAATAAAATGGAATGCAAAAATAAAAAGAGGTATGGTTGAAATAGTAATTCTGTCCACATAGATGAATTTGGTTTTATTCTTTGCTCTTTGATTCACATTAAAATGATCATATCACATCATAGAAATATCCTTTGATGCAATAAACTTTAAAAAGTGAATTGAATCTCTATAATTCCAATATGTGCTGCCTGATTAAATACCATAAAGTTAAGAAGAGTAATGCACAGAACGTTCATGCTGTTTGCTTCAGGATTAACACTAATAGAATAATCTGAGGAAGGACTTTTTAGAGTTAAATAGAAGGGCTAGATTATGAAATACATACACACTTTATCGCATTGGATTTTTATTTAATTTCAAATCCTCATATTATTTTATAATGTGCATGGCCCACAATCTTTTTCATCTAGGTAGGAATGATTAAGGAGCTAAATTTTTTATTACTTTGATATTAAATGATCACTGAATACGAGTGCTGTTCCCAAGCACTACCTCTTTTCTATCACTAATAACAGACAATATAGCACGTGCTCAAGGCTCTGCAGAGTACCGTGCTGAATGAACAGTATGCTCCAGAGCTCTGTGTGCTCCAGAACTTGCCTTCTCGAAGAAGAGAGCTTAAGGCACAGCTTAAAATATAGGGGTTCTGTTAGGTTTGGGTGAAAGTATGAAGGGAGAAAGAGAAGATTGAAGTAAACTGAGGTTCTGAGGCATGGAGAATGTAGAACTCAGAACAATGGGATAAGTCTTCAGTTGGTCTTAGAGTACAAATGTAAGAAATGTTTGCATTCCAGACAGGTCAGGTCAGAGCAGGGTCAAAGGCAGGTCTGTAACAGTGGTAAAGGACTGAGGATAAGTGCAATCTTTTGTATGGCAGATAGATAGACAGACAGACAGACAGATTGATATATATATATATATATATATATATATATATATATATATATATATATATATGAGAGAGAGATATCTTTTAGCACTAGTATATGACCTAAATCAATAATTAGTACTTATACTTACTATTACATAAATTCAAAGAGATATACTTCTCTGTCTCTCTCTCTCTCCCTCTCTCTATACATATATCAAAGACTGAACTCAGAACCTTGTGCTTGCTAGGCAGGCAATTACACCAATGAACTATCTCCACAGCCCCAGAAACCAATATATTTTATGATCCATTTTCAATTTTTCAATTCATTACATTTACATCATAATAATTCCTGAACTCCTACTTTATTTTTGCAAAGTAAACATGAACTTTTCACACTAGCAATTGATAAATCAATAATTGATAGTTGCACTTACTACTATCATATAAATTCAAAGTGATGTTTTGCACATGAAAATAAAAAATATGTAATACCTATACTTAATAAACAGATTATGTTATAGACATTATGATTATTTCTGCTTATATAAATGAACATAACAATTGTTATGTGTGTTATGCTCTACATTACCCAAAATGGCTTTAAATTTCTGCTTACACTTCTAAATCTTGAAAGATTTTCTTCATAATGCTAAGTCCTGGTGTGTGAATTTTCTAAGCAAGTTATTTCAAAAATCTCATATTTGCAAGTCTTTCTCTTTCTCTTTGAGATGTAAATTTCCGTAAAACCTCCTTGCCCATTTGCATCCCAGGCATAGCTTCACTGGACCTGAAAAAGGTTTTCAGTTCTAATCAGCAGTAGAGACAGTTGTTCTAATCCCAGAGTCTGTTAGACCCTACAACCCTGAATTCTGCAGGCACCTGCTCTGCAGTGTGACTTCGCCTTCAGTGAGAAGGACCACGCAAAGGGTTAGTTCTTCTGATAAGGTTGATTAACAAAGAGATTATCTCTTCTTACAACAACAAAAACAAACAAACAGAAGACTCCAGAACACTTGTTTTTTAAAAGTTAATTCAGACTAAGTGAATTCAGTTCAGGCTCTCATGTCTCATCCCATTGCTGTAATTTTAACTAGTCACATTTACCTGCTGAAATTTTTCCATTGAATTTTTTTGTCTTTGATAAAGTCAATGGACCATAGTTATTTACAGATAAAGTCAAGAAACAGAAAATTAAATTAGAAAATAATTAGATGAAACTTTTTGTTTTGTCAGAAAAATACATGTATATATGTATACACAAGATAGTTAGGATAAATATATAGCTACTTTCTCTTAGTTCACTGAGCAGAAAGATTTAAGACTGGGTGTGGTGGCATACACTTGTAATCCTAGCTCTTGGGAGGCTGTAAACAGGAGAATCACTATGAGTACAATCTAATAGTGAGGCCAGAACACCCTCTTCCCTAAAATACAAAAAAAAAACAGAAGAAGAAAGGTTGGTACAAATAATTTTTAGACAAAATGCCATGGCTGCTTCTTGTCCTCTGAATAACTACTATAAAGACAATATGCAATGTATTCAAAAGTGGTCCTATTAATCACTTTTGAAACTGTTTCATTGCTATTTTATCTTTTTTCTCATTAAAATGAATAAAAAATTTTAAAAAATAACTGGTTGGAAACCAACACTATGTATTACAACAAATACTATGAAATTTATATTACTTTGTTAAGTGAGCTTCTGTATCACTTGTAATTTTTTTTCTGTCTTAATATTAATTTTCATTCTTTAAAAAATAAAACAAAAAAAGAAAATAACTAGATGAAGATTCACGTTATTTTAATAGCAATACCTTGAGAAAAATACTAGAAGTTTGAAATAGTTGTGGCTAGAAAAGGAATAACAATTGGGCAAAGTAGGAGCAAGAAACAGGAAGTTTAACTATAAGTTCCATAGTATTATTTTATTGATAAATGATATACATATTTTGTGTGCAGAAATTTTATTAAATTCACTTTTAAGATATAGACCAGGCTGGAGAGTAACTCAGTGGCATAAATGCCTACCTGGGTTCGATCCCTGAGTTTGGAACCAGAAAAAAAAAAAAAAGATACAAACTAGAAAATTCAGTTAATAAATACTGGAGAAATTAGATGACAATAACCTCATTAAGTTGAATGTGTATGAAGTCATCACAAAACACGCAGTAACATTTTTCTGGCTTTCTGGGTACACCTTGTACATATTTTCTATACTATGCTACTCTGTCAAAAATTCCAAAATGAACAATGCTAGTGTTTAGAGTATTCTGTAGTTCTTTCAATTTTTCAAGAATAATTATTATAATTATTTGGTTATCTCCTGTAAATTCACAAAATAGAAAATTTCAACAAAGAGAAATAGTTATTTCAGGTTCATATGTCAAGAAGCCCACTTACCTTTGCGGGGCTTGGCTTTGTTTTGCTTTTTACCACATTGCAGAGTAACAAGGGGGAGCTCAGGTTCACAGGGTATCCTGTATATTAGGTCCTTTACCACAGCACTTTCTTGATGTGGGCACCATACAACCTTAATGAATGAGCTTTATAATAATTCTTGGAATTTTGAATCTTCAGCTTAGCTTTTGAAAATTATTAATATCATACCTGCCTCATTTTTATAGCCCCTGATCCAGATTCACGTAAAATATATGCTGGGATTTTTCTTGAGATTACATGTAGATTGTAATAAATTAATGGAAGTTAATATCTTCAAAACACTGAGTCTACATATCAAAAAATACAGTAGAAAAATTTCTTTACTTAGGGAACCTTTGATGAAGTTTAGTCATGTTTGGAAATTTGTCTTATAAACTTTTTCTTGTAAGATATCATAGTTTACAAATCCCACAAATATTTTACATTTCAGAAGGAAATATATTTTTGATTCTGTATAGACACATCTTAAGATTTTCAGTCATTGCTCAACTTTCTATTCATTTTCTTTCCTTTTACAGTTTTATTTCACAAGGTACAAAGCAGTTTAAGACAAAGGCCTTGGTTATATTTTCTATCATAAAAGCTGAACTCAGCCATGATATTTTACAAAGATGACTGCTTTACTATTGTTCACCTGAGAAGACAAGTTCAGAATGAGTTCTTCTGCTTTAATCAGAAGAACAGCTTCATATGGAAATGGGACAAGGGAGGATAGAGCGGGGAGGGAAACAAGGGTAGAAGATTTAAAAAGAGAGTGGAAAGGACAAAATGGAAACAAAGCTTTTTAAACTGTTTTGGGGCCAGGGAGATGGCTCAGTGGAATAAGCATTTCCCCTGGCAAGTGCAAGGGCCTGAGTTCAATCCCCAGTTCCACCTAAAAATAAAAATAAACTTTTGCTTTTGTTTTTATTTTGATACTCAAGCTTGAACTCAAGGGCCTATGCTTATCAGATAGGCATTGTGCCACTGAGCTATAATCCCAGCCTGGTTTTGTAAATTGGAAGGGGGGAAAGGGGTTGAAAAATGAAGAAATAAGTAGGAAAAGAAGAAAAATTAATATATATTTTATACAAGTATAAATTTCATGTAATGACTGTGGTCAATATACATGACAAATGTATACAAGTAAACATAAATAAATAAAATGGTAAAAAAGTGTTGACTAATATATTTTCCTTTTGATAAATAAAGAAAAAGGAAATTATATCAAAGGTGATATTACACGATTAATTTATTATGTAAAACTAAGAGGATTTAGTATATCTTTTGTAATAATTGACAAAATTACCAGTCTACATTGACCTACATCTATTCAGACGTGGCCATCACATTCTATGTAGCCATACCTCAGCTTCCCTGTACACAGTGCTAACATCAGGACAACAATTTTGATCATTTTTATACAGGAAAAATCCCACTTCTGAGGTCTTTTTCAATTTATTCAGTGATGTTGAATAAAGAGTAGAGTATATTAATGCTCTACTTTTTGCATAACCTCACCACCTTTTCATATTGTCTGCCTTATGGGATGTTTTGGAAGAACATGTGTTGGCAAACCTCTTTTAAATGGTAGAGTAAATTGCATTATGCAAAGAGAAAAATGTGAAGGCCTGGAAAACTCAATTTACATGCTTTGTTCTTAAACCAGAAATATAAGTCACATTCATTTATAAATTCAACAGAAATAGCTACCCTTGTCCTCCATAGTTTGAAACATTTGCCCTAAAACTTTCATTCTTTTCTTCATAATTTTCCCACTCTTACTCCATCCAAGTTCCACACTGATGCCCTGCATTAACATATTTCCTAATCCTAAATCAGATGTAAGCTTTGTTTATGGATTTAGTTTCCTTAGATCTGACTCAATTGATCTGTAATTGGTCATACTCACCTGGACTCTCAGGTATGTAGAAGAAAATAATGGGAAAGGAATGTGACAGAAAGAATAAGAGAAAGGGGGAGAAAGACAGACAGAGAGAGACACAGACAGAGACAGCAACAGAGAGAGTCAGAGAGAAAGAGAGACAGAGAGATAGAGACAGAGAGAGAATAAAAAGATACCCAATGAGCTGTTTCACTCAGTTAGTACATACAACTTAATATTGAATTAATCAGTAAATTAATTCACTTGATGCAGGTAGAGCCTTCTCTCTCTGCCCAGTTTCCTATAGCTCATCAGTTGTGAACCATGCCTTCAACAAAACAAGGCTTTAGAAAATATTTTGATTGGTGACAATAGCAAACATCATTGTCCATGTATAAAACCCCCAAATTACAAGTTGCAAATAAAGTGAACTTCAAATATGTACAGTAACATGCTGATGTCAAATAATTGAGCAAAGTGAAATTGTAATATAATTCCCTTATGTTCTTTCTCTTAGCAACATGACTCAAATATTACAGACAGTCCTTAGAAGTTCAACCAGTAAAATGATTATTCTACTTCATGCATTAATCCAAAAACAGAACTTCATAGAGTTTGAAGATTGTATTTGGACTTAGACACGTACTTTAAAATCCACTCAGAAGCTTTATGATAGCCTACCAGAGAAGATGTGTTTAGAGCTGTCATTCACTAAGCAAGTAGTTATAAGGACTGGAGGTTGTATCTCCTTGTACAATACATGAATTCTCACGCTGTCAAAATTATGCATGTCAGAAATGCAGTCACATAGAGTTTAATACTTTCAGATAAACTCCACAGCTCACCTTCAGCTGCAGGCATTCTTGCAGTGGAGTCACAAAGCTGGAAGAGGAATTGCCCGTTCTAATAGGCAACCACCCCATAGGTAATGTGCATCAGGAGATGAAGTTACGTAAAACGAGCTTATTCTCCTCCAGGCAAAAAACAGAATTGCTTTTTCCTTTATTTCAGTTTCCATTAAAGAGGCTTGGAGATGTCTCCATGAACTGGGTTGTAAACTGTTCGGAGAAAATATAATAAGCATGTCACTTTTTCACAGTATGAACAACCAATAAACCCTTGCAAAATAAGGCAATTGATGGTTACAGTCCACAAAATGAAAACATAGGATTTAGTGTTTACCAAAGCAATAGCAATTTTATTTTTGTTAAGTGGTTAATACAGGGATATAGATTGTCTGACTCTAAATCTTGACTATAAAACTTAAGATTGTGTGACTCTGGGAAAATTCTTTTCACTACTGTAACTTTCAGTTTTCTAATGAAAATAGGGTTGATCAGACCTAATTCGGTTGTTACCTGCATTGATTATCACCTATGGTAATCATAGGACATTGACAAGCATATAACAACATGTTCAGAGATTTTAGTTATATTAAAGAACATTCCTTGAGCTCCTAAGTAAAAAAATTAAGGTATTCACATCAGGGCCACCATATTTTATGTTGAAAATAAGTATGTTATTTTCCATTTGAACATGACTTCTCAAAAGCTAAAGCTATATCAAGTAAAATAGGAAAAATATTTTATAAAATGTTATAAATATGATGTATGTATTATAATATATTAAAATATTTTAAATATTATGAATGTTATGAATGAAATACAAAATTTTAACAAAATTATCTGGTTAAAAGCAAGATGCACATTTCCAAGATTCAGAAGCAACAGTTATTAAAGCAAGTGAGTGTGAACTTATAACAGACCATGAAATTATGAAAACTAGAATGAACATGATGCCGTGCAGGAGCTGGACTCAGAGCTGAAGGCTGAGCAGGTTAGATGGCTTCATGAATGAGGGCTCTTGCAGAATCCCTTGATGCAGACTGATCTGGGACAAGAAGGTGGGACAAAAACTCAGCCTTGAAAAGTTGAATTTAGGAAAACCCCCACTGCTTTCATGAAGACCTGTAGCATGGTCACATACATGAAACCCTGTTGATTGGGGGATTGGCAGATGGATGTAAATGTGGCTATCTGGGAAGAAGGAGAGAAAATAAGTACAAATGAAACAGCAAGAAAAGCAAAGTAAAATGAATGTTAGCACTTGCTATTCAAAATGAGTCTTTGAAAAAATTACATACGGATAAAATGATATAACTATATCCTAGACAAAGAAAAATAGGGCATTAATTTAGTTCTAGTGAACTCAGTTGGAAGCAGTTGTGAAAATATGCAAATACACTGATTTAGGGAGTTAAAAATAGTAACTAAATCCAGTAAATATGAGAAACTAATATGGCTAGTTATAAGAAAAGAGTATATAGAAATGAGAGTACAATACAAACGGTGAAATGAATATTTAGTAAAATGGAAAGTTTAGTCTAGTTATCTGTGAAGATGTATCTACAGAATTGATATTGGCCTGCCAAAATGAAACAGGCGAAATCTTTGTTGTCCTGGAGTGTGTTATATAATAGCTTGAAAAAAATGTTAAACATGTTAAGACAAATAACTGAATTTAGTATATAAAAATATGCAATTATAAACTTATAGGATATAGTAAGGATATCATCTATATCTGTATCTATATCTATATCTATATCGAGCCTAAAATTATAATCAAGTGTAACATATTACACTATGAGATTCAATACACATTTGAAGTCAATTGATGAAAAACAATACAAACAAAAAAGATATTCAAGGTGCAGAGGACCATGGTTCGATCCCCAGCTCCCAGTGCCTTACCAGACTCATCTTTAAGACAGCCAAAAGAGAGAAAAGATGTTCATTTCAACTAAAACAGAAACGTTACTTATAATCAAATGCATCATCATTATTTCTAAGAATAATTACAAATGATCAGTTGCGCATGATGGCAAAGGCAGGCATTGACCGGGATATATTAGGCAGAAAACCATAGGATGAGGGGATGCCCGGGTAGTTGCTGAGGGTGGCATTACCCAGAGCTCAGTGTCTTCTCAGGCCTAACCACACAATAGGCCCCTCTGAGGGAGGTGCTGCTGCTGCAGACATTTTCCAAGGCAGGCAAAGGAGAAAACATGTTCTTCCCTTCCGACTTTATTTCTATCCATCTTCAACTGGCTGTCACTGTAACTCTTAGGAATCAGCTCTTCAAGGCAGAAATGTGGGGAGAGCTGAGAAATATGTCTCACAGCAATCACAGCCAACAAGAAAATCCAAAGTTCCTTTTATTATGTGCACAAAAAGCTTGACATTACTAAAGGCTCATTGCATATAGTATAGCTTCAAAGTACTAGGTACAACAGTAGCACTGTAAAATTTTCCAGAAAAGTTTCCTTAACTAAAACACACACAAAAAAATGATATTATATTCCCATGCATTATTATGCTACAATTAGGGGTTATTTTTCATATTACACTGTTTTTGAAATTCCATCCACTAGAGGGAATTTTTGAATGCATCAAAATCTAATGAATCAAACTCCAAAATATGCAAAGTCAGGAAGAAAACAATATCACTTTTCTGAATATATATTCAAAGAAAATGAAAATAGTTATCTATAATAAATATTTATAATCTGTTTATTATAACATTATTCACAGTAGGTGAGGTATAGAAATAGGTTAAATACTCACTTAACAGTAAATAAATATGGAAACTGTGATATAGAATCACAACTATGTAATAAGTATTTATTTATTTTTCAGTGTTCAGGAAGGAAATTTTATTATTTGCATCAATATAAAATATACCTGAAAGACATTGTTCTAAGTGACATGAACCAGACAAGCATGGAAAAGTACTTCTTGCACTAATAGATGAGTAAATTTCTTTTAAAAGGACCTCATAGATGTAGACAGATTGATGGTTGAACAGATTTGTGATGGAGGAAAAGGAGAAAGACCACTGAGAAGACACAAAGTTCCAGTTGTAAAGGAGGAATAGGGGCCAGGGAGATAGATCAGTAGAATTAGCACTTGCCTGGCAAGCACAAGGTCCTGAGTTTAATTCCCAGTACCACAAAAATAAATAAATAAACAAACAAGTAAATAAATGGGAAATATATTTCACAGGTATACCCCGCTGTAGGGAAACTACAATCATCAATTGCATTAGACCCTTGAAGTTTGCTATGAGAGCAGATCTGAAATATTCTCACCATACTCACCAAAAGCAAAAGTTAAAAAAGAAGGTAAGGGACCACAAATGCATACAGACAGCAGAACTGAAGGAAGTCTATTGATTCAATACACACAGGCATAAAAAGAATCACTCTTACCCCATTAAAATAATCTTACTTTTTTATACCTGGAAATATAAATACTGACCAAAGTCCAGAGAAAAGAAACGCTCACAAACTGGTAGGAGAGTAAGGATAGTTCTACAGAAGAGTAATTTTGGGATACTGAGAGAAGGAACAACTTCATTCTTTTGCAAGGTTTACATAAGTACAGTTTGCCCATGGTTCAAAAACAATAGAGGAACTGTATTTCAGTTTCACTTGTGATTGTAAATTTGATTAACTACTCTCAGTGAAGCTATACCAAAAAACTTTAAACTTTCATTCTAAAGCATAATAAATTCCCAAACTATCAATGATTCAAATATAAAAATGTTAGTTTTCTTTTTTTCCCTGGGTGACAGATTATGTGATAATAAGTTGGATTCTTTGTAATCAAAATTTTCAACCAAAAATAATGCACTGATTTACCAGACTATTCACCATTTTCTCTTATTCATTTACTTATTACTTATTATTTTATTTTTTATGTATTTGGTTGTTACAGGGTCTCACTATGCAGCTCAGACTCATGATGACCCTCCTGCTTTCAGCCTCCCCAGCGTGGGCATTGCTGGCGAGCACCACCACCCGGATTGGTGGCTGGTTCAGCAGGCCCTGGGGCAGCACTGACTCAGTCTGTGGGGCTGGAGGTGGAATTTAGGGGTCTCTGCTCTTACCTAAGCTTGCCCAAGCAGCACTTTAGTCCTCTGAGCTATTTCACCAGCCCCCATTTTCTCTTTTTAGACTGTTTTGACATTGTAAGTGCTCCTTACTTTTCTCCGTAATATTTTACATGCTATAAACTCTCCAGTCAAATATTTTGGCCCTGTTTGTGCATCAATTATGGCAAAACACTTCCAGTTCAACTACATGGGTGGCATCAATGGACTTGTGTGAGATATTTTATAATGTAATTGCTATAATTAAAAACTTTAAATTATTGCTACTTGTTTTATTACTTAAATGTTGAATTACATAAGAGTTTTATCAAAGAAATTGGCAAAACTAAAATATTTTTACTTGCAAACATTCACATGCTACTAACAAAGCACAAATGAGTATAAGATTACAACTGAAGACCCATTGATTTATAGTCATCCAGAAACATGTAATCTAGCCTGAGAAAATAAGTTCGAAGAAAACTTATTTTTAACTGAAGTGTTTTGTCAAAATGAAAAAGTTCAAATTACATTGTCTTTTAATACTTTTCATGT
The DNA here is from genome assembly GCA_004027165.1 of Ctenomys sociabilis. NCBI lineage: Eukaryota > Metazoa > Chordata > Mammalia > Rodentia > Ctenomyidae > Ctenomys > Ctenomys sociabilis. The sequence goes on along the minus strand of PVKA01001413.1, from coordinate 95,263 downwards.
GTCAGACAAATGTTTCTTTAATATTAAACAGTCGCTCTTCTCAAGACTGTTTTCATGCTGACGTTTTCCACAGTCTATGTTCGTTTATCCTTGGTTTGGAATATTCTAGTAAGTGCTGAAGTACCGCCCTAGCCTACCTGCGCATCAAGCGTCTGCAGGACTCTGGCCCCCTGGCACAGTCTCCTCTTCCATGGCAGCGGGAGCGCGCTCCCTGCCAGGAGCTTTTGGCACCAGACTTGTTTTCTGCGGATGCTGAAGGAGATCAGAAGCAAAGGGAGCAGACGCCCTGGCTGAGGAGCCGCGCGTTACATAACCTGATGTTAGGCCGGAAGACAGACTTTAATGATGATTTTCTTTAAAAAGTCACGCATCTAAGGTGACTCCTTCTTCAGTCAGTTCATTTGTGATTAAAAGTAAAGTTTTTCAGGTTGTTCAGTTAAGAATAATGAACAACAGGTCTATTTGATCATTTTTAAGATGAAATTTTCCTACTTGAATATGCATTTGCATTATAAAGTTTCAATATCTTTTACAGATGAATATATTAATACATTCTGATGACAGTTTTAAGGGACAATTACTACTGGCTTTCTCTGCTCAGATTTGTTCTTGCTAAACTTGTTATCTGCTTTTAAAGAACAACAGGTAAACATAAACCATAAACAATGATACTGTATATTCCTCTAAGTAGTAGTGAACTAAAGCACATCACTTACACTGTCTCTTTCCCTGTTTTGGGTATGCAAACTGTATTTTAAGTAAATGAACAAATACATGAAGATATATACACACACATACACACACACACACATATATGGTATACATTCTTTGTACATATATTCGCAAGGTATTGATAAGTTAATTTGTTGGTCAAAATGCACTAAGAAACAAAATTTAATCATAGGCCTCAGTTTCATGAACACATATTTTAATCATTAGAATACTTGATATTTACCTAGCATTAAGATATTAATAAGTAAATATGTTGCATTACTTGTTTAAATTCAGATTTTCTTTTATTTTTACCTACTAAGAGGGTTTTAACAATTTATCATTTGCTTCCTTTAAAAAGTATCTAGAATCTTGAAAAAAAAAATATATATATATTCTTTTTGTGTGTGTGTATTTTAGAGTAGGGTCTACAGGGTGTTCAGAGTCTCACTAGTAATCGAACTCGTAGTGATTCACCTGTTTGCAGCCTCCCAAGAGCTGGGATTACAGGCGCACCACCACACCCAGTCTGAATTGCCATCTCAGTATGCCCTGGGGGCAAGACCTGCGTGGCAGGCCCGGGAATCAAACCCACAGTCCTTGTGCTTGCTTGCCGGTGCTTAAATCTGCTGAGCTATTTGGCCGATATATATATATATATATCCTTCTTAAATTAATTTTGTGGAGTTTGAATTAATTTTTCATATAAATAAAACAGTAAATACATTTTAGTTTTCATTGAAAAGATATTTAGTGTTAATACGTAATTGCAGTAATAACATTGGTTTTGGTTCTTTTCTTGGGCAGAGGTGACATAAAAAAGAGAGACTTACTCCTTTCACATTCTCTATCCTTGCACCAGATCAAGACTCCCAAATCCCCCCATTCCTACCATAAAATCCATTTTCCCATCTATTCAAACCTTTTCTAGCTCTGAAAGTGTTTTGATAAGTCACCTCTGAAGTAATTCTTGGTTGTGCCTTAGTGCCACAACATCAAATCTTCTGTGAACCCTAAAGGACTTTTGCATTTGAAAATGCTGCTTCTTTGTATCTTGATGAAAATTTCTGTTTCCAATAGGCTGATCTGGCATTGAAAAACTTTCAGTTTCAAGAAACATATGGTAAAACAGAGACAGGTGTTAACCCTTCACATTTTCAGGAATAATTTTCCCTTAACGTGAGCTCTCCTCCATCGGCTTGACTCTCTCTCAGTCTTTAGATTTCCCATGTGACATCTTTTTCGCCAGGGGAGTAATCTCTCCAGGTCAGGACGCAGCCCAAGATCCCTGAACGTCCTTTCCTAGGGCTGAGTCCCTGTGCTTTTTCTGGTTTTCACAGATTTACTTCCTGCGCTTGGCAGAGAAAGCAAAATAGGCTGATTTGGATTCTTTGGGGAGGAAACAGATATTTAGGACAGTTGATAGGGGAAAAACGACTGCAGGACCCAAGAGCAGAGGCTCCAAGGTGAACAAAAGGCAGACAGAATTAATTTTTATCCTGACTGGTAGTTTGCAGAAATATTATTCACAGATAAAATATAAGCTTCATTAGGGAGGTAAGGTTTTTCACAACCAGTTGCTAAATGGTTATTTCCCTTGTTTATTCAGCAACTCACCCAAGAATTATTTATGAAGCTCTTCCTTGTGGACGGTGCACTGAAGACACAGAAATGATTGCATTAGACAAAGACCACAGAATCAAATGGGGAGGATACAAGTACACATAAAAGATGTTTTGGGGCCAGGAAGGTAGCTCAGCGGCATAAGTACCACACTGCCTGGCAAGCATAAGGTACCAAGTTCAATCCCTGGTACCACAATAAATATCCTTTAGAAAAAGATCCTTCCTCTTAAGTGTATATCAGAAAATTCACACTGCAAAAGTTTCTAAGTATTCCATGCCTGGTTACTCCTATAATTAATATGTCCCTTGTTTAATATATTTGGTACAATTAATGAGCCAATATTTTAGATCATTATTAGCTAATACATACATCTGATTCTTATTTCCTCAGATTTTATGTAACATCCTATTTCCCATCTAGAAATTCATCGAGGATGGTATAATGTTTTTCATAGCTCCTTCATGCTGCAAAAGTTTCTCATGTTTAACTTTTGCTGAATAACTCAAACCCATTTGAAGAGTCATAATCAGATATTTTATAAACTTTCCTTTAAGAGACTTACATTGGTTTGGGAACAAGAGCTCCTAGGATAAGTAGCATTTGTTCTTACAAAGGCAATCCACCATCAACACAAATTGTTACTGTTGTTAACATTGATCTCCCAGCAGCTGGAGCATTTTTTAGCTTTGTATCCCACAGATCTCCCCTTCACCATACTGCACTAGTGAGAGGAAAATGGCTGTAACTGTGCTTTTAACTATAAAGTGGGAAAAGCGTTAGCTAGGGAAGGGACAGGAGCTGTGTAAAGGTCTGGAGAGGTGCAAAGGAATGGCCACCAGCGACAGGAGCTTCATCCTTATGTTATGCCTACCTGATACCTAAAGGCCAGAAATCAACAAGGCGAGAAAGGATGAAAACAAAGGAGCAGACAGAATAAATATGTGACTATATTTGAAATACTCCTTGTTTCCTGTCCACCTTATATCTCTCCTTTTCTCTGTAATTTTTATAAGTTTTATTCTCAGGTTTACCTGGGTCAGGTAAACCTTAACCCAGGATCTATCCGACTAGTTTGTATTCCAAATGATTTACATACTAGGTATTTCTCTGTGTAGGTTGTATATTGCACCAACAATGATGAAAGTGTAAGGTGTGTGCTTATTTTGCCTAATACATTACGTCTCTTTTCTGGCTTGTATCTAGTACAGCTGCTGAAGATTCTATCAAGCTGGCCCAAGCTATTGGCTGCTGTTTCTTTCCAGTTCTGTCCATTCTTGCTAAATTTTCAGTGCCCAATGTTCACCTCAGTGTTCTGAAGCAATACTTCCAGGGAGGAAAGGTGGTTGAGACTGTCAGGATGGGTGGTACAGAAGATTCCTTCCTTCTTCAAGTGCCTTAGCCTTCTTAGCATTCTTTGCACAATTCCATAAATTATTTAGTTTATAAAACAGAAACTTACCTTTCACCACATGTGATTCTGAGATTATCATGGTGGCAGCCAATGCACTGTCTCCTAGACCCCGGCCTCCTCAACACAGGACCTTTCTGCTGCACCCCGAGGTGACAGGAGGCATAAGGGCTCTCGTGTCAGTCATGACACCTCCATATCATGAATTAATCACTTCCCAAGGACTCCACATTTTAAAACACATGAAGCCGGTGTGTACATTTCAGCATATGAACTTGGGGGATCAGAAGTGCTCAGCATTACACCCTATACATCAAATAGATGAATGCCAAGAGGAGCACACACAAAGAGAATATTAATAGCCATCAACCGTACTACCAAGGAAAATTAATCATTGTCAACATAAAGTGTTTTTTAATGTCTTAGTTATGTTTCTCTTGTTGCTGAGGCAGAATGCCCATTGCCCAAAGTTAAGGAAGAAAGGTTTACTTAACACATAGTTTTTCAGGGTTTCTGGCCATAATCAGTTAAGTCATAGGCAGAATGGATTGGCAGAGAATAGTTCATGGCTGACAGAAGACAGCAAAATTAATAAAAATATGTAACAGCATCTTTCCACCCATTTTATGCTCTGTCTAGGCTGCTGGGATTAGATGGCACCCAAAAATTAGTGAGCTGATTACACACCCCTACTCCTAACATCACACTCTAGATTCAGCCATCTCTGAAATGCCCCATGCCGCATGACTGCGTGAGGCCCTGGGGCCACCATAAGTTTAATCATTCATCAGGTATTTATTGGGAATCTACTACAGGACAACTGTAGTCTTATCAGGCTGCATCTAATTGGTGTGATAAGACACAACCTGAAGGATGTTAATATTCTAAACACAAACATCTCATGGATGTGGATTTAACATCCTACCACTGAAATGCCTGTCTGTATTTAAGTCAACAAAGGTGAACAGGATCTTTCCCCTACACCACTGAAAGCAAGATTACTTGAGAGAAGAAAGAAATATTTTTTTTCAAAATAGAAAAGTAATGGTATGTAGAATATTTTCTTTAGAATATTCATGGTGAAAGAAGTTCACAAAACACTGGCTACCAACTTAAGCCCATGAGCACAGTGAACAACATGAACTAAATTTATCATTCACAGACACCAGTGGGTAACAAAAGCCTGCACTAATTACAATATCAGTTCCTTACCTGCTTAAGGTTATCTGAGTTAATGCAATCTCATCACTTCATACCCCACTATTAGTATGGTTAGGAGACCCCCAAGGCAGCTGTGCTCTATGTTATGCCCAAAGTTAATATGACTTTCTGGGCAGGGGCTTTGAAAAATAGCCTCTTTCAAGGGGAAGTGGAATAGAGCCTCGGATGCTCTGCCTTCCCTCCTGGCCACAGCTCACAGTGGTGCATTCCCAGTACAGTCTATAGTTATTCTTTAAGACTGAGCAAGGAAAAAAAGATAATTTGGATTGATCCAAGGCCATGTGGGGAACTGTCCAGCAGTCATTTTCTCAAAAATCTCCTCAGCATTAGTTCAGCTGGTGTGGAGCACAGAAGACAAAGAGGGAGAAACTAATCCAGATCAGGGCTCTGCGGCTGAGAAGTGACACCTGAACAAATTCTCTAAGCAATCATACAAGCACTGCATCTTCCGATGCCCTAGATCAGGTCCGCAGAAGGGAAAATTCTAAGAAGTAGGACCTACAGTTAAAGAAAGGAAAAAGTAGAAGCACAGAGGAAATGGGAGTTTACTTACTCACCAAGGACAAATAGACTCAGTGCTCCACTAAATTTTAAAAATATCTTGAAAAGTACTTTATTGTAATTGGTAATGTGTTCATGTCTCCCAAGATGGAATAGAGCATGTTCAGCCACAGCCTTTTTTTTTTTAATTAGCAAAATAATACCATGAAAATCTACATATGGTAAGCATTGGCAGAATATGTTTTGGGAAATAGTGGGGAAGTAACTTGCAAATTTATAGAAAATTTGTTCTCCATAAATGTGTAAATTGTTCAACTGAAACTTTAAAACATATATAATTCTGTGCAGAGCCCAAAAGAACTGTTTGAAAATGTCAGCATCAATAAGAAATCCCACTGGAGCCAACAGCTGTGTGAGATGATTCAAAGAAACTTCCATTGATACCCCAAATTTATTTGTTCTATGTACTCTGTTCCTCACCTCTATCAAGGTCTTTCCTTTCAAAACCTTGACGTCTGTTTAAACCTCAGACTTCAGTGAGCAAATTGGTCAAGGCTTTGAAACTCAGCATGCCTGTGTATTCGCAGCGCGTTGTCAAGCTGCGTCGTGACTGTCTTCACTCTTCTCTTGCTTTACTCCCCATGTCAGATAATCTGATCCATGCCGTCCTTCATGTCTTCCAAACAAGAGCTTTGCTCCTTTCCTGGAGGCTTAGTTTTAACTGCTTCTTTAAGATCATGTGTAAGTTTTGACAGAAAGCATTTACTGTGTCCTGCTCCTGAATTAAATGTAGGTTTCTCCTATCCGACCTCCTCAATCTTGCAACAAGCAGTTTTCAGTACTTACTGGGGCTGGTGACAGGTTACCAGAAATTTGGATAATGAATTTGCCACTGTACCTGAAAGAATAATTGAACATTGGAAGTTTCACATTCCTCATCAGAGAAACAGATAATGCCATGTTGTAGGATTTAGTGAGATCCACATGAAATGCAATGAGAGGTACTCAGTCTACGACATTAATTAGATATCAAGAACTCTCAGAGGCCTTCATTAGTAGCACAAATTAAAAATACTAGAGATCTGTCATTCCAGTGAATCTCTTTTTATATTGTTGAAGAAACACTTATGAGTCTGTCCCCAAGTTCCTCTTTCTCCTATGTAAAATCTTATTCAGAAGCAGACATTTGAAGGCAGACCAATGCCTACCTTGAATATTCCTTGACACATCTGATACTCCACCAACATTGCGGGTTCTGCTTGTAGGACTGGAACTATGACATTTTTCAATCCAGGGAACCCCCAAACCAGGTGGGTCAAGGACAATATCCCTATCACAATTAGTTGGAGCTAGAAATGCGTTTCAACAATGCAGATTTCTATGCCACAGCTTGTGCTGAAGCAATAATTCTCAAAGTAGAACCTGAGGCTGTGAACTGATAAAATTTTATCACCTAAATGTGGATGCACTATGCAATCCAGCCTATTGTTGCAGTGACTGTGAGTCCAGCTGTCACAGCAAGGCTTGGCTCTTAAATGCACAAAATAATTGGCAGAACGAAAATTAGCAGATTGATTTCGAATTTGCAGTGTCCTTTTCTTTTGTCTATTCTATGTTGCTTTTCAAAAGAGAACTTATTCTTGACAGAATTATTAGAAGACATTGATTTTTTTTCAGGTGCAGAGAAGATGGCTCAGTAGAATAAGCACTTGCCTGGAAAGCACAAGAACCTGTGTTCAATCCCCAGTTCTGCAAAAAAGGAAAAGGAGAAGGAGAAGAAGATGAAGAAGAAGAAGAAGAAGAAGAAGAAGAAGAAGAAGAAGAAGAAGAAGAAGAAGAAGAAGAAGAAGAAGAAGAAGAAGAAGAAGAAGAAGAAATTTTTTAGGATTATTATCACATAGATTCTAAAATGTTGCCTTTTAAATAACTACTGTAAGAATTTAGATTATATACATCCATTGTAATCTTCCAAAAATAAAGCAAGAATCTATAATGAATGAAATCCCAAAACTTTGTATGAAGACATAACAAGCCTCAATGGCTTTTTATTTCCAGTCTCATTCTGGAAATAAAGCTCATATAGCACTGAAGCTACAAATATTTTAAAGTTTAGAGCTACTGTAGGAATACATGGATAAAAAGTTTCTTACCTATGCCATACTTAAAAATTTGTTGAGAAACAGTGCAACATGACCGAAGTGTTCTCTATTATAACTGAAACAGTTAAGAATACCTGTTATGGACTGAACTGTGTCTCACCAAAATGTGTAACTTGCAGGTCTAATTTCCAATCCTTAAAATGTGACTTAAAATGTATTTGGAGCTATGGCAAAAGAAAGAAGTAATCTAAGTAAAATTAGGCTCATAAGGTAGGTCTTGTTCTAATCTGATGGCATTGAAGGAGAGGATGAGGACATACAGGCAGGGATGCCATGGCTGAGCACGGGAAGAAAGGACCATGTGTGGAGACACAGCAGGACAACAGCCATCTGTTACCCAAGCAGAGACCTCAGGGGAAAGTAAATCTAATAGCACCTCGCCCTCGCCCCCGCCCTCGCATGCCTTCTCTAAGTGATTACAAACTCATCTCTGTCATGTAAATGGCCTCCTGTGGTGTCTCTCACTGGCTCCTGCACACCCCCTATGCCTGTGACCCTGCCGCTGGGACTGTGTCCTCTCCTGGAAATGGTGACACCACTCCATTTGTGAAAGGGCAGCCAAGGAGATGGTGTAGGAAGGTGAAATGGCTGGGTGGGCAAGCATCCGATGGTGTGAATGAATGAAGTGAATAAGTGAAGCAAGTCGTGAGCGCCTTTACAGGCAGAAGAAATCACAGCAGTGCACGTGCATTTATACTCCACGCTATTGCTCTGCATTAAAGCACGCTGTATGTCATTAGTGCCTTCACGATGAGAAAGTCAAGTTGGCATTTTGGGCACCAAATTACATGTAATGATTGAAAAAAACCTGCAATGGGGTGTGAAATCTGTGGGTTTGCTGTATATAGCTGGAAACCTAGAAATCTGAAGATGTGGGCAGATTAGCATAGTAAATTAAACATATTCATTAGCATCAGTGAACAAAATAAAAGGAATGAAACTTGCAATTTACACTCCCATCTTAAAGCACTCCATTATTTCATGTACTATTTTATATCTACGAGTAGCAAAGATATAAGTGAAACATCAAGAACTACTACAGTTGCAAACAACTTCTGTTATATTTATCAACCTGTAAGGACAGTAAAGGAGATATAAGGCCTCACTGGTTCCTCACAGCCAAATGCACACACACACACACACACACACACACACACACAGGCACACACACACACACACTCACAAGAGAACTCCTCCCCCAGATGGACCATCTGCCTATAAGATGTGACACCATGAGCTTGATTCCAGGTACCAAAATAAAACCAAAAACAAAGCTCAGAGCCTACAAAAATGGAGAAAAAAAAAATTAACTCTATCTTCGGACTGGTAGTAATCCTGTTTTCAGCTTCCCAAGAGCTGGGACTGTAGGCACTTGCCACCACACCCAGTCCCAATCGCTGTCTCATTGTGTCCCGGAGGGGGGGCCAGCACTGCATGCCTGGGATCAAAACCTGGATCCTGCACATGCCTAAGCATGCCTAATCAGCTGAGCTATCTGGCCAACCCTTTTCCTCACATCTTTAGACTCACATTTTAAATAGGGAATCATGCTGACATGATCCTTTAAAAAATATGTATCTGCCCCTGGATGTCCATACACAAATTAATTTATCTTTCAATATAGATTAAAGCATGGGGCTTTAATAGCTCAGTGAAGTAAGTGCTTGCCTCGCTAGTACATGGCCCTGAATTTGATCCCTGGTACCATAGATAGATAGATAGATAGATAGATAGATAGATAGATAGATAGATAGATAGACAGATAGATAGATAGAATATAAAAATAAATGTTTCTATAACAATAAAATCAAATGAAAGCTTTCAAGTGACTAAAACCAGAGGAAGTGAGTTCACAGCCAGCCTTGACTGCATAGCAAGACAGTGCTAGAAGAAGTGATGGGCAGAGGAAGACAATAAAACGCTATTTCGAAAGAAAATTTCTCATGGCTAGAAGATAGCTGAGTGGCATAAACTCCTGTTTGGCAAGCACAAAAATCCCAAATTGAATCCCAGTACTGAAAGAGAGAGATAGAGACAGAGACAGAGAGACAGAGACAGAGACAGAGAGACAGAGACAGAGGGCAAGCAAACAAGCTTCTAATTACAGAAAATTTTCTGGTAATTCTCAAGGAACCAGAATTTCTAATACTAAACATACATTCCCAGTGAATAGTCTGGCTTATAGTATTGGAAACAGATGAAGTGTACAACATTATTTATTAAGTAGGTACAGCTATTGTAAGTAAAAAATTAATAAACTGAATTATCCAATATACGTATTATGTCAAAGTCAAATTTATTATTTGAGTGCAAATTTGAGGTAATACTGAAAATTCAGATTTGTTTAAGATTTGATACTAGTGTATAAGGAGAAATATATAATTTCAAAGTGCATAGGTATTATTAAATACTTTGGATAATTCCAAATTTTTAAAAACTTGGCCAGCAGAGAAAACATTTCATTTTTGAAGATTGTATTTTTTTTAAATGTATTTGGTACAGAGTCTCACTGTGCAGCTTGGACTCATAGTGACCCTCCTGTTTCAGCCTCCCCAGCACTGGGATTGCAGGCGTACACCACCATGTCCTGGTCCCAGTGGCCAGCTCAGCACCCTCAGGGTGAGGCCAGCAGGGCACATGGTGCAGGGATTGAACCCCATTCCTGTGCTTGCCTAACCAGGCACTTAATCTACTGAGCTGTCTCACCAGCCCTGAAAGATATATATTTTTTTATCACAGTTGTTGCTATGAGATGAATACAAAGACCTTGCTAATAGCCATTCTTAAGAAAGAACTCCTTATCAAAAAAAGCAATTATTTAGTTATTTACCAATACCATGATTCCCTAATAACAAACTATAGAACAATCCATAAGTACATGATCAAAACATACAGAAAACATTTTTTGATTATAAATCCTTCATACAAATGTCAGTAAAACTTGTAAATATAACTTGTCAGTTAATCATATGACCAAAGGTGAAAGTTAAACAAGAAAAATGTAAAGTTCTTAGAAATAAGTCAAGAAATTGTGCCTTTGTGGAAGAAATTATGAACTTCAAATGAAAATACAATGGAGTCTCTAAACTGGAGAAATATGTTACGTGTAGTGAAATAGTGGTCTAGCAGGCAGCTGTCACCAATACTGCACACATGAAACTATAGATTAACTACAGTTATTTCAAATAATATTGCAATAAGTAGGGCTTTTTAGTTTGTTTGTGAGAATTCATGCCTGTGTCTTTGTACGCATGTGTTGAGGTGTTGTGAGAGGTATGCAGACTCCTTCTTAAAGGTGTAATACAGGTGTATTTCAAGGAACTAAGTTACAACTGAGGAAAAAAAAAATGTAGATGGCTGGCTGGCCAAATAGCTCAGCAGACTGAAGCAACTGCAAGCAGATATAGGGGCTAAGGGTTCCAACCCTAGCTGTACTGGCCCCACCCCAGGAGTGCACTGAGACAGCAATTGAGACTGGGTGTGGTGGTGTGCACCTATAATCCCAGATCTTGGAAGGTGGTAAACAGGTGGATCACTACACAAATCTGATCTACTCCTATCTTGTAGTGAGATCCTGAACACTCTGTAGTCCCTTCCCTAAAATACATACATACATATATACATACATAAATAGCTAGCTCATTGGACTAAAGTGCCTGCTTACGCAGAACGCAGAGGCCAGTAGTCAATCATCAGCGTGCCATGCAGGCCTCTCCCCCAGGGTTTGCTGATACAGTGACTAAGGCTGGGCGTGATGGCGTGTGACTGTAATCCCAGCACTTGGGAGACTTGGGAGGCTGAAAACAGGAGAATTACTGCGAGTCTGATCTGTGAAGTGAGACCCTGTACACCCTGTACTCTGTAGACCCTGTACTAAGTACATAAAAAATAAAATAACATAAAATAAAAATAAATTTTAAAAAGGTAGGTGGTCTTTTCCATCACAAATGAAAATAGAATATAAACTTTAAATGATTCATGGCTGGCGTGGTAGCTCCGTAGTCTAAGTACCTCTTTAGGAATGCTCAGGGACTGGGGTTCGATTTCTGGCACCACGTGAGGCACCATCCCTGCCCCTAGGTGCACTGATCTGGCCACCAAGTGAGGACATGGTGGCGCACATCTGTAACCCCAGAACTGGGGAGACTGAAAACAGGAAGATCACTAGGAGTCTGACCTGTGTAGTGAAACCCTGTACAAAAGAATTAATATTCAGCCAAGATATATAAGTGTGGGGACAGAAAAAATGACCAAGGAGGGCATATAATCAACTTGTTCTATATTAGAATTTAGGCAGAATGAATACTAAAAATCAGACCAGACATGGAGATAATCCATATTATGCACCAAATACTGGTCGTTTAAACACAGACTCCCTCAACATTAAATTGATAAATTCTGATATATTGCTCCTGAGGGAAATATAGGTTTAGTTTATGTAAACTTCTGATCACAGTACTTTCCTCAACTAATAAATATGTAAGCTTGTTCTAAGTGTGTGTTGCTGTTTAACTTCACAGTGCCAGTTAAATATGTTTGATCAATTCACATCAACCCGGGACCATGGCAGTTATTCATGTCTAGTCAGACATAGTCTAACACATGTCCTCTTTCTAACAAAGACATCACAGTTCTTTAGTGGTTTGGGTTGGTAATCAGCACTTCAGTGCTCTGCTAAAGGAGTAAGATAGATAGCCAAACTACCAAAGATTCTCACAGCATATTGGAGCTCCATACATTTAAATGGGCTTACAGAGGGCACCTGTTGACAGTACCCAGGCTTGAAGCCCGAGGCAACATGTCTCCTCCTCTATCAGCTGGAGCCCTACATCTACAAGAGGGTATGTGAAATGCATTGCTGCTTCTTTCACACCTGAATAAATCACAAGAGCATTTCAGTATTTATTTTATATTACAAATTAATTTTTACAAGTAGGCAAGAGTGCAAACATGACATGTGTAAATACTTGTGGAAATAAATGGGTATCTACTGGATTAAAAATTGCAGAGCATAAGTTATTCTCTTCAGATTAATATACAGTAGTAAAAGATCAGTACAAAGCATAGAAAACATGATCAAAAATTTGAAAGAAGGGAAATATGAAAAAGAGGAAGCATGATAGCCCTTACTAGTGATTGTGGAGCTGTTAATTACAAACATGGCATGGTAGTCCTTAAATAGTGATTATACTGAAGTATTTCAAAGCCTAACAATAAAGGGTTAGTAAATACATATCATAAGAGGAAGATGACAATGGCAGGATTCTACGTACATATTGTAATACAATTTGATGTCTCAGTAAAATTAGACTTGATTGAGTCTTAGTCAAATCATGTCATAGTGAAATTTAACATTGATTTTTTTGTTATTCCAAGCATTTCTCAGCCAAGGCATATGGCAGTAAGTTCTAAATATGGGCACCACTGAAGGCCAGTGTGTTTTCCTAATAGCAAAATCACATTTATTCTTCTGTTGAAAAGAAGAATAAATCATGCCATCTTCATGTAAGAGAATACAAAGCATTTTGTAGCAGTAGTGATCAGTGAACTGATTTTTCAACAGGTGCTCATAACCATGACACCATTTCAAAAATTCAGTGCAGAGAGACAGTGTCAAGTAACAGAATACATATAATTAAATCAAGTTAAGATTTTTTTAAAAAATAGAAGCATAAAAATACTGTGTAATGATACAAAATGAAGAAGTGATCTATGGAATACAGATGAATAGGCTGAGCTTTCTACAAGGGACTTTAATAAGAAGGTAAAATTCTGCCTCTTAGCTGGAGGAATACGAATGTCTTCTACTGTTATCCTGAGCCATAATAAAATGCTCATATTTTCAAGTGTTTCTAAAGGACAGATGAAACAAATTCAATGGAGATGAAATTATCTGAGAAATAAGAACATGTCTTGCATCTTAAGTTTGTAAAAAGTTCTACAGTTTGTGAATTATTTTATCTAATAAAACTATGATGGCATTATAAACCATACACAGGAAATAAAATGATTTCTTTCAGTAAACTCTGTAAGAAACCTAGCAATAAGTTCCCCATGAGAAAATAAAATGTTTTGGGTTCTTTTTTAACAAGTGACAGACAGCTTTTTCAGTCACTTCCCCTCAAAATTAAAATAAAGAAAACTTCTATATTTTTATCCTTTGCGAAAATACAAAGTTGAATAAATGGGATGTGATAGATAACAAAATGCTAAATTAAGTTTACCTGCATGAGTTCAGTTTAACTTCCATTTCTCAGTCAGAGCTGACTCCTGGTTTCTTGAGTTTCATTCTCTTTCAAGTTCTACTCTTGTTTCACATTAATTAAGATTCTCATATTGAAAATAATGTATGAGAGAAAATAAGTGTGCTGCAAATTCGGGAGTATCAGTTCAGTAGCCTCTTTGCTAACATTAGCATACCTTTGATAGAATTTATAAGTAAATCTACTTCCCTAGAATAAGTGTTACATAAAGACAAATACTATAACTAATTGCCAGAAAAATAATCAATAATCAGGGCTATTTCTCCAATTTTGATAATGACAGAATAATGAGTAAATGGCAGAAATTTTTGGTGTTATTGAACGTTCCTTAGAGGAAAATTTCGTTAGATGATTTTAGTGTTCGTGATCAGCAGAAGCCATTAAGGCTTAGCGTATTTGAAAACTCAAGACAGAATATTTTTACTGTTTTTCACCATATGCTTTAACTGAGGGGAAAATAATTTCTTAGGTACCAAAAGCTACTCAGACGGTTATACAGGATGTGGAACCAGAGATTGCCTTGGTAGGTTTGTGCTAATTGCTGAACATGGAAACATGGAAAGTTTTCCTATAACTGACATAACAACAAAAGAGAAGAAATGACCCACACATGGTTGAAAGTCAGACCCCAAGACACAATTTATAAATCCATAGCACACTTAGTAAGTTAACAAATATAAGAAGAGGAAATGCTTGGTTCTGGAGATGCAGTGGACGTATGTTCTTAGTTTATCCACAAATCCAAAGGGGATGGAGTAAGGGCAAAGAAGAAGAGGCTTTTACACAAAACTTACAGAAAATTGCTCTCCATGAGCAGTAATTTAGAGACAGAACTCACATACACTATAGCAGGAGAATGTCCTAAAAGTTTGTAGTTATCATTTATCCTATTTCTGACATGTCTGGCGAATAGAAACGCAAGTCTATGTTTTATGGAACGAACTTACCTATGGTAAGCCCGGGCCTCAAAGAACCTCTACTGAATCTCATTCTCCCACTAAATAGTGTCAAAAAAATATGAACATGAGCTTTCCCCAGCAAGACTACCCGAAGCAGCCAATGACAGTAATTGGTTCCTAAAATCTATGGGTTGAAAACATGCAAGTCTGAATATAAAATGATATTGAATGTGTAACTCTTTGACTTACTTACCTTTCACTTAAGCTTTCCTCATAGCTTTTATATATATATATATATATATATATATATATATATATATATATATATATATATATATATATGTGTGTGTGTGTGTGTGTGTGTGTATGTAATATAGATAGATATGTATATCAATATATATATTTTAAACTGGGGATCTAACTCAGGACACTGTGCTTGCCAGTCAGTTGCTTATGGTGCTAAGCTGTCTCTTTGGCCTGTGCATGTATTAATTAGTTAATTTTTTACTTTTAATTTTTTTTGTTTGTTCATTTATTTGTTGTAGGATCTCGCTATGCAGCTCAGACTCCTACTGATCCTCCTGCCTCCACCTCCCTGGTGCTGGCATTACAGGAGTTCACTACCACACCCAGTTCTGGTGGCCAGTTTGACACAGGGGCTGGTATGGCATGCAGAACTATGGTTTGAACCCTGAGCCTTACACTTGCTGCCAGGAAGATGCTTAGACCACCAAGACATCTTCCCAGCCTATAATGTATTAATTTATTTCTATGAAGTTTTAGATATGTGAGTGTGGTCATGTTGGAGCCTGCTTGCAATCCTAGCTCTTGGGAGGCTGTAAACAGGAGAATCACTGCGAGTCCAATCTAGTGGTGAAACCCTGAACACCCTGTTGACCCTTCCCTAAAATACAGAACAAAAAAGTTAAAAAGGATATTGTACATGTGTGGGCTCCTGTAACCCAAGCAGAGACAAAATATAGAACATTTCTGTGGTTACAGGACTTCCTCTTCTCACTAATAACCATAGTGTCTTCATTTCTTCTTTCCTGGTCTACTTTCCCTACATTTAATCCCTGGACAACACTAATAGGCTCTGCATGTCTACAGTTTTGTCAGCGGACAAAGTTACAGGAATAGATTCACTCAGGAGGTAATTTTAGGGATCATTGTTATTTCTTCTCTTTTTTTTCTTTATTTCTTTTTCTTTTTCTTTGTGGAACTGGGGATTGAACTCAGGCCCTTGTACTTTCCAGAAAAGCGTTTGTTCTACTGAGCCATCTCCCCAAACCTCATTGTCATTTCTTGACCAAGACAACCTCCCTGTTTTGTCTTTCTTTATATTTATAAAAATCAAGACATTTTTATGCAATTGCTTCTGGGTTCTCTATTCGAATCCATTCAGTTACGAATCTCTACAAGAATGCTGCTCTTGAGGACTATCATTAAATAAAATAACAGTTCGATTGCCACATTTATGTCACTTGTTTTGTGTATTGATAGTTTTTCTTTTTTATTTTTGAAGAGCATTTCATGAGATAACTGAACCAAAGATTGTTCAACCACATGCTCACTGAGGGAGGCTATGTTGTTGCCAACTTTTACCTTATGATGCTACAAATAATCATTTTTCAAAGATTTTGAGGATATAAGTTTATTTTGTTGGAATCAATGGATCTGAAGGAGCTTCTTGGTTAGGCAGCTCCTGGGACGAATCACCCCTGTGTTAATGCTGATATCGGTAGTATTTAGCATCCTGCCCAGAACAACTCTAGCATGTAGAAGAGATACAATTTCTCTGTAAAACAGTCAGAAATTAGAGACTGTCATTACTTTCTTTACTAGGCTGCCCAAGAGGAATATAATAATGTCTTATGTGTGATCTTCACTTAAGTTTACATGAAGAGTCAGTAGTGACCATGTCTTCATGTACTTATTTGGAATCTGTGCAGATTCTTTAGTGTTCTGGATCTCCATGTGGTTTCTTTTCTTCCAGTTGAATTGTTAATTTTCTGTTGAATGTCAACAGTTTTTAAGCATAGTGTAGACACTGTTCCTTTGTTAGATGTGTGTTGTGCAAATATTATATTCATCTCTACTCCGATCTTTCTTATTCCCTTCCTTGTGTGAGCTTTGAACTTGAGTTGTTCTTCTTTTGCTAGGAGCCTGAGGTTCAACACTAGGCTGTGTGAGTTCAGTTTGTTTTTCTGATATGAGAATTTGCCTCTATAAATTTCCCTTGTAGGACTGCTACTGGATCTGACAAATAGTGCCATTTTGTATTGGCATTATCATTTAATTATAGAAACTGTCTGATTTCTTATTTTTACAATTTTATTTATTTAATACAGTATCCCACTGTGAAGTTCAGACTCATAATGGTCCTTCTGTGTCAGGCTCCCAGCATGGAGATTATAGACACAAGTGTGTGCCACTACACCTGGTTTCAGGGCTGGCACAGCAAGCAGTACCCGGGATCAAACTTGAGTCTTTCCACTTGCCACATAGGCACTCATACCACTAAGCTATCTCCCCAGCCCTGATTTCTTCTTTAATTTTACCTGTGACAAATATGTTGTTCAGGAGGGTGCTATTTAATTTTCATGTGTCTATGAAATTCTTTTGTCCTTTATTTTGAATATCATTGCACTGAGTTCTGATTATATGCATAATATAACTTCAATTCCTTTGCATTTACTTAGGCATTTTCTGTGAGCTAGTACATTGTATATTTTGGAGAATAATCTCATGTGCAGGCAAAAAATACTATTCTGAAGTTGTTGTGTGCAACACACTGTAAATACACATTAGGTCATTCCTCAGATGTTTGGTTCACTTATGACATCTCATTGTTGAATATTTATCTAGCTGATCTATTTGTGACAGTAGGGTATTATGATGGTCCCCAATTAGAATTATATTAGTGCTTATTGGATTTTTCATGTAAATTAATATTTCTTTTATGTAGTTGGGTGTGTGCATATTTGGTGTATATGTATTTATGATTGTTATTTCTCTGGGATTATTTCCTTTATAAGGACTTCTACATTTCTATAGGTTTCATTATAATTTTATATTCCTATAAATTACCTATTGAGAGATATTATCTTAAATTTATGGATCAAGTTATGGATAACTGACATCTCTGTTGAAATTTCCATTCATATCTCTCCAGATATTTAGAAATTCTTCATCTGTGTTTAACAGATCACATAATTTTGCCACAGATGTCATAAATTTTTGTGAAGTTTATAATAAGTTACATAATTAAGTTTAAAATAGTTTAAAATTGACTTGGGTTTTTAAATCTGATTACAAGATTTTGTCTTTTTTTTTTTTTTTTTTTTTTTTTTTTTTTTTTTTTTTTTTTTTTTTTTTTTTTTTTTTTTTTTTTGCAGAACCAGGGATTGAACTTAGGCCTTTGAGCTTGCCAGGGAAACACTTATTCTACTGAGCCATCTCCTCAGTCTCTGCTTACAAGATTTTAGTAAAAAAAGAAATATCTTTAGCTTTTGTACATTGACTTTTACTTTTTAATCATAAATTGCTTTTATTATTATCATTATTGCTTGCAACACATATATTCATATTCTTTTTGTAGAATTTGTGTACATGTATAACATACTTCAATCAGTTTAGCTGTCCCTTTCACTTCCATCATCTATTGCCACCTTACCTAGATCCCCTATCAATCTTCACAGAGATTATGTCCATCTCTTAGTTTTCACTTGGTAAATTATTTATATTTTGATTGTCTCATACTAGAAAACAATGCAGTTTTTAATCATCCATGTTTGATTTATCACATTCACTACTATGGTCTCACCATTCACCTATTTTTCTCTAAATGATTGAAATTCTCCACCTTTATGGATGAGCAGGACTCCATTGTGGGCAAACACCTCATAGTTTATAACCAGTTGATGAGCACAAAGATTACAAGAGTAATTTCATCTCCACATTCTGAGTTGAGCCACGATAAACATGAAAATTCATGAATTGCTGCACTTTAAAGACTTTAACACATCTAAGAAAGGGACAGCTTACTCAAGTGGAATTTCTACATTCGATTTTAAGGAACATCTATGTGCTTATACTAAAGCACATTCCCAATAAAAATAAATAGATATCCCCACAAACTTGAGAGTATTTGTTGATTTTTGAGTATAAAAGCTGTTTTTACTGAAGTATCATTGAATATTTATTGAAGTATCAAGAATCTCATTGCTGCTCTACTTTGCATTTCTGTCATGGCAAAGTTGATGCAAACACACTTACTTAGTTGAATCACAAGAGGATGGATGCAGAAACAGAGAAGTTCATTGGGAGCCAGTAGTGGAACTCAGTACATTACTGAGCACTGACCCCAAAGGGCAGGAGAGGAGAATAGTTACACCATTCTAGTACTAGGTCTAGAGGGGTGGTGCTATTATGATTTAGTGAGTTGGGCTTTTGCAAGTACTGGCTTAGCTTTTAACAAAGGAACAAAAGTTTTTCACATTTTATATGGTGGTAACTATGACAACATTTAGAAGAAGAAAATTTAAGAACATGGAAAGTGTTATGGTTTGGGATTTTTGAAAGGGGTATAATAAAATACAGGTCACATTTTATAAGATCACCCAAAGAATCTTATACAAAGAGTGTAGAAAATCTGTCCTGACACTGAAGATCAAAGAATCCATCTGAAGGCCAAGATACTAATATCCTGCATGAGTCCATTTGAAAAGCTACAGCTCATAACAATGCCTTCCACGAGTCTCACTGGACACCTATATCTTACAACAACGTCTCGAGCAGGCCTGCTTCATGAATCTGTTTTGGGAAAGCCCGAGGTCAGTGATGAAAGCTAGAAAGTCTAAGTTAGCAGGATGAAGGATCTGTGCTAGCAGGCTGAGGGATTTCCACTGGAGCCAGGAAGCAGTGCTCACAGTAAGAACTAGAGCTCCACTGAAAAGAACCACTGTCATCTTTAGAGACAATAAGATCTCTAACTCCATTGAAAAGAACAGGCAATTTCACCAGGAAAGCCAGAATGACAAGATTCCCCAGCAGAATAACCTAGGAGAACCCAAGAGCTTCTCAAAACAGCTTCCCTAATGGCCTCTCAACAGCTCCAGTTCTGCCTCTTATTCTGCTGTGAACAATTCTCAGATGGGTCTCACATACCTAGCATCACAATGGTTCAGTTCAGCTAGGTGCAACATGTTTACCACCAGTTGGCAATCCATAACAAAAATTTAAGCTGTAAAATGGCACTACCACATAAAATTTGTTTAGTTTTCTTTCCCATATCATTTCTCCCTTAAGAGCACTCACTCTTATTAAGCTGGTGAAAGATGTCCTTGATACCCAGTATTTTCTGCCAACTAGAACTTGTACCCGATCCAGTTTAGCTTGAATTATCCCTATCACCCATTTGTCTAGTCAAGGCCCAATTACAAGTAAGACTATACAGATCTCCAAAGACTCAGCCAGACTTTTCAATAGAAAAGTTAGCTTAAGATTTCAATTACACATCTGGATATGCATGCCATTCTTGAGAATTGTGATGTTCTTTTGGTGTTTGACAATGTACTCAGGGACTCTGGCCAAAGACCCTTTGATTATTTTTGAAATTGGTGTGAGTCAGTTTGGGATGAGTAATGTTTACATCCTCAGGGTCCTGCAAATGTCCAGTAGGCTTGCTGGTAGTGGTAGTGGGTGAGGGTCTGGATCTCAATTAGGACATGAGCAAATTGTCCTGAAGTCCTAGCATTGATGTAATGAAGAAGCAGATTGAGGTCTAGGTAAGTTTATGAATGGTAATAAAATTTACTGTGTCATCTATGAACAAATAAATTCTAATATCTCTGTGGACTAACAGATATTGTCCTGGTTATTGAACAAAAATAAATCTCAACCAGGTTTATCTCATCTATTAACCTTCTGTTAGAAACCCACAGTCTGGAAAGGCTACTGAATCTTTGTATGAGTCAATGAATCCAAAAGGGTGTCAGCCTCCCCATAAAACAGAATCACTTCTCCCAGTGTCTTAAGAGGACTTAAGAGGACTCTGAGGGGCCTGTAGGACACAGGAGATCCATGGTCTGTGAGCCCAGCACATCCAGGCCTGGAACTTTCTTGGACCCATTTAAGAAATTTGTGGATGCTTTAGAAAGCCTGTGGGACTATGTCTGTGTGATTACTGAGAGCTTCAAAACTGTCAAAACACAGGAGAAAAAAGGCAAGCTCAATCCTCTAGCCTTGTCCCACAACAAATCCAGGGGACAAAGACATATAAGAACATGGAAATCACACACTGGAAATCTCTGAAATGATAAAACCTGAATTAAAGAAATGAATCCATCAGGCTACAGAAGAACTAAGATTAGAAATAATCTCTCAGGTACAAAAGCAAATGACAACAATTGTGAAGGAATAGTTCAACATAGCTAAAGAATACAGAGATTAAAAAGTAGAATAGAAGAAAAATAAAGGAAATACTGAATGAACAATACAGGAAAGAATTGCAATACATAAAACAAATTAAGAGATACCTAGGAACTCCATTGAAAGCTGGAAAAAATGTCTTGAATGGAACTGAAGATAGTCTTTCAGAACTTGAACACTGGTGTAGCTAATAAAGGTAAAAGGAAAGATCTCATAAAACTAACAAGAAACCAGAAAAATAACAATTCAGCAGCAATAAGATGATGCAAAGAAATATAATATAAGAATAATAGGTGTCAATGAAGCAGCAGAGCAGAAATACTAGCAGAAAGTTTTCCAAACATGAGAAAACAACTTGACATACAGATAAGTGAAACATATAGAACTCCACATAGCCATGATCACAGTTAATCTACATCCAGAAAAATAATAATCAAGATTTCCATAAAAACATAGGATACTTAAAGTTGCTAGAGAGAAGAAACAGATCACCTACAACAGAAAGCCCATCAGGATCATGGCAGTTTTCTCACCACAAGCCATCATATGAAGAAGAGCTTGGAGGGAAGTATTTCAGGTCCTGAGAGAAAATAACTTCCAACCCAGATTGATGTACCCTGCAATGCTAACTATCAAATTCATAGTGAAATGAGATCCTTCCATGACAAAGAACAAATGAGGAAGATCATGACCACAGAACCAATCCTATGAAGGTTACTGACAGACATTCTAGAAAGAGATAGAAAGAATGATCATGGCTTCAAGAGCAAGAGAGCAGCTAGTCTTTCCGCCACAGCAACCATTGAAGAAGAGTAGCCATGGCCCTCTGCTATCCCATAGCCATGGGCCTCAATAAGGGCCACAATGTGACTAAGAATGTGAGCAAGCCGAGGCACAGCCGCTGTCGCAGACGTCTCACCAAACACACCAAGTTTGTGTGGGACATGATCCGGGAGGTGTGTGGCTTCCCCCCCTATGAACGCTGAGCCATGGAGCTGCTCAAGGTCTCCAAGGACAAGCGTGCCCTCAAGTTCATCAACAAATGGGTGGAGATGCACATCCTCGCCAAGAGGAAGCGTGAGGAGCTGAGCAACGTGCTGGCCGCCATGAGGGAGACAGCTGCCAATAAAGACTGAGCCCCTCTGGAATAAAGCTTTGCAGAAAAAAAAAAAAAGAACAAGAGAGAAACCACCAAACATAGCAAGAAATTAAAAGAGAGAAAAAGTGTGGAACCAATAGCAGGAAAATAGCATGACAAAGATAAGCTAATACGTATCAGTAATAAATATCAATATAAACAGCCTCAATTCACCAATTAAAAGAAATAGACTACCAGAGTGGATTAAGAAACAAAATCCAACCTTATGCCACATGCATGAAACACATTTAACTCAAAAGGAAATTCACAGACTAAAAATCAAAGAATTGAAAACAATCTTTCGTGTGACAGAAAATCAAAAAAAAGCCTGGTTAACTATCTTGGTTGCTGACAAACATCAACTTCAAAGCAAAAATCATTTAAAGATATAAAGAAGGTCACTACATACTTGTTAAGGGAAAAGTTCAAGAGTAAGAGACAGCAATTATGACTATATATGCCCTAATGAAGGAGTACCCACCTACATAAGACAAATTTTAACAAATACAAATCAAATGAACAATACTACAATAGTAATAGAGGACTTTAATATACCATTGTCATAAAGAGATAGCTAGATCAACTAGACAAAAGAAAATCAGCAAAAAAGTGCTGGCAAAATAGTTCAGTGGACTAAGTGCCTGCCTAGGCAAGAGCCAGGACAAGAATTTGATCCCGGAATCACACACAGTACAGGCTAAGCCAGCGACTGGGGCTGAGGATGGTGGTACATTCCTATAATTCCAGTTCTGAGGAGGCTGAAAACAGGAGGATCAATATGAGACTATGAATCTGAGCTGCATAGTAAGACCCTTACTAAACATATTTTTTATTAAAGAAAAAAATGAGTCACAGATGAAATTAAAAAATATTTACAATGAAAAGGAAATGCAGATACAATCTACCAAAATCTGTGGGATGCAAAGAAAACTTCACAAGATGAAAATTTATAGTGATAAATTCACACACTAGAAAAACACAGCAAGCCCTATAAATAATCTTATGTTGCATCTCAGGCTCCTAGATGAAGAGCAAATGGAGCCCAACGCCCAAAGAAATAATGAAATTATTAAGAATAAAGCAGATATTAATGCATTGGAGGTAAAGCAAATGATACAAAGAATAGATGAATCAAAAAGTTGGTTCTTTAAAGAATATATAAATTTGGTAAATCCCTAGCCAACCTAATCAATAGAAAGAAAGAAAAAACACAAATACATGCAAAAAAAAAAAACAAAAAAAAAAAAAACAAAACAAAAAACAAAAAAAAAAAACTAAGGGGCAAAATCATTGCAGACCCAAGAGAAATTCAGAAGATCACCAGCACATACTTCCAAAATCTTTACTTTCACAGGATAGAAAACACAGAGCAAATGGGCAATTTCCTAGACACATAAAATGCCAAAGCTGAGTCAAGAAGTTATACAAACTATAAATAACCCAATAATGAGAAATTAAGTCGAAAATATGATGACAAACCTACCAAAATAGAAAATCTAAGGTCCCAATGGACTCACAGCAGAAGTGAATAAGAAATTTATTGATTTATTTATTTGTTTAATTATTATTATTATTTTCTTCAGTACCAGGGATTGAATTCAGGACCATGTGCTTGAAACGCAAGAGCCTATTCTACTGAGCTATCTCCTGGCCCACTGAATAAGAAATTTAGAGAAGATTTAATGTCAACCTTTCTCAAACTATTCAATGAAATTAAAAAAGAAGCCATTCTTGCAAACTCATTTTAAGAGGCAAATATTACTGTGATTCCAAAACTAGAGATAGATACAACTGAAAAAGAGAACTGTAGGCCAATCTCTCTAATATAGACAAAACAGAATGCAGAAAATCATCAAGATTATATATCATTACCAAATAGGATTCATTCCAGAAATGCAGGTATGGTTCAACACACACAAATCCATCAACGTACTATACCACATCAATAGAAGGAAAAACAAAAGCCACATGATCATCTCAATAGATGCAGAGAAAATTTTTGACATAGACCAACATGCATTCATGGTAAAAGTCCTACAGAGAGTAAGAATGTATGGTCTATATCTCAACCTGATAAAAACTATCTATGAGAAAACAACAACCAAGATCATACTAAAGGTAAAAAACTAAAGACCTTCACATTAAAAATAGGAATAAGACAAAGATGTCCACTGTCTCTACTCCTATTCAATATAGTTCTGGAAACATTAACCAGACCAATTAGACAAGAGAGGGAAATAAATGGGATAAGAATTGGAAAAGAAGTGAAATTATCACTATTTGCAGATGATATGATACTCTATATGGAAGACCCAAAAAGTCCAACAGAGCCTTGCAAATTTAATCACAAAATTCAGCAAGTTAGTAGGATACAAAGTCACCAACCAAAATCAGCCTCAGTTTTGTACACAGAAAAGGCACTTAGCGAGAAAAATAGTGAAACTATGCCTTTCACAATAACATACAAAAAAAGAAGTACTTAGGAATCAATCCCACAAAGAATGTAAAAGACTTTTGCAGTAAAACGTATTGCACTCTGAGAAAAGAGATTGAAGAGAATTTGAGAAAATGGAAAAAATATTCCATGCTCCTGGGCAGAAAGAAACAACATTGTGAAAATGGTCATTCTCCTAAAATCACTATATAGATTCAATGGAATCCTAACTAAAATGGCATTGGCCTACATCACAGAGCCAGATAAACCTTTTCTGAAATTCATTTGGAAGCAGAAGAGACCCAGAATATAAAAAGGAATTCTGAAGAAAAAGGAAAGGGAAGGGTATCACAATCCCTGATATTAAATTATACTATAAAGCTACTGTGATGAAGTCAGCATGGTACAGGCATAGAGACAGAGCTGAGGATAATTGGAACAGATCTGAAGACACAGACACAACTGCAAACACACTCAGACACCTTATCTTTGATAAAGGTGCCAAACATGCTCTCTGGAAGACAGATGACCTCTTTAATAAATGGTCTTGGAAAAACAGGCTTTCGATATGCTGAAAGCTAAAATTAGACCAATGCATTTCACCACATACAAAGATGAAGTCAAAATGGATCTAAGATTTAAATAGTAAAACAGAAACATTAAATCTTCTGGAGGAAAATGTAGGCAGAAATCTTAAAGACATAGGGGTAGGCAGAGAGTTCATGAACAAAAATCACACTGCATGAGACTTCAAAGACTACACTTCAAAGCTGTATTTGTATCTGAGTAAATGGATACAACTAAAGAACACATTCTTAAGTGAAATAAATCATTCTTCAATGGGATCTCATCCTTTGGAAAAGTTTCTGTAATTCAAAGCAAATCTGCAAAAAGAAAACTGACAAACTGGGAAAAAAATTTAGGTGCCTATCTCAATGATAAAAGCTTTCTATGTGGAAATTATAAAAAATATTAAAGCATCAGGTTCCCCAAATTGTAAGACCCAATCCAAAAATGGGTATCTGAAATAAATATACACTTCCCACAGGAAAAATACAAATGGCAAGTAAATATAGGAAACAATGTTCAACATCATTGGTCATTTGAGAAATACCAATTAACACAACACTGAGATTCCATCTCACCCCAGAAAGAATGGGTAATACCGAGAAGTCAGCAAATAAAAAATGCTGGATGGGCTATAGAGACAAAAGAACCCTTCTCCACTGCTGGTGGGAGTGCAGACTGGTACAACCACTATGGAAATCATGCAGAGATCCCTTTAAAAGTTAGGACTGCAGCACCTATTCCCTCTTTCCTTCCTGGTATATTTCCTGAAGAACTGAAAACCTCATACCACAGCAACATATGTGCACCCATGTTTATATCAGGGCTATTTGTCACAGCTAAATTCTAGAGTAACTCAGATGCCCATCAACTAAAGAATGGGTAAAGATGTGGTATTTTTACAAAATAGCATAAAATATTGAAACAAAAGTTTGAGTCTTTTGTCAGTAAATTGATCAACTAGAGAACACATTCTTAAGTGAAATAAATCATACCCACATGTACAAACTTCAGATTGTCTACTGAATTTGAGAACCTGAAAGAGAAAAATGGAATATGAAGGATACAAGAGACACTAGGAAAAAAAAGAATGAAATTATTCAAAAGGAAAGAGTTACTGAGTTGAGAAAAGGACAGGAAAGGGAGTAGAAAAAGACATTTGTCTGTATATGTAAGCAGGATGGTTTGAATAACTGTACTGAGCATTTATGCTGGCCTATCTTAAGGAGTACATAATACTTGATTTGTTTTATCTCCTTTTTAATTGTTTATAGTTTTTCTCTTCTTAATGTCGTACACATTACTTTCTTTATTTCTTTCTTCTTCCAGTTTTACATATGCAATATCTGATAATTTGAATAACTGGTTAGAGGATGAAACTATGTATTACAACAAATACTGTGAAATTCATATTATTTAAGTGAAATTCTGTATCACTTGTAGTATTTTGTTTTAATTCTAATATGCATTCTCTTTAAAAAGTAAAAATTAAATTAAATTTGAAAAAAAGAGCAATGGATCCATTCAGGCAGACCCAAAACTTTAAGAGCATTGGGGGTAGTTAGGATGCAAATAGATCCTCCCCCCAAAGTTGCAGAGGTTAATCCATACTGGTCCCCAAACTGGAAAGGATGCAAGAGATTGTGGGATGGGATTGTATGGCACTTTAGGATGGTCTGTCAGAGCTCTTCAAGGACCAAACAAAATGCTTTTATGTGGCAATGGAAGTCAGTAGCTTCTAGGAGAAGTTTCATCATAGGCACATATGAGGGAAGCCACTGAAGCATGATCTTGAAGGTTGTGAGTCCATCTCAGTCCACGGTGGACACTGGAAGCAGAGGAAGGCCATACACCATACAGTCATCCAAGCTATACCTGTCTCCTGAAAGAATTCAGCCAAGGTAGACGTGAGTGTGCAGCTTTTTTTTTTTTTTCTCCACCTGCTAAGAGCTCTGGCGCTTCTAAGCCATGTGTACCTTTGATTTTACCCATAGATGGAGGCCAGCTCCTCAACTATTTCACCTACAAATGACAGCCTACGGTGTGACCTGAAAGTCTTGGGGAGTCCATATCATGGACAATTAATACCAGAAAACATTTGGCTACCACTTTCTATGTTTCAGTTCTGGTGAGAAAGCCCTCCATCCAACCTGCCTAATTACAAATCAGGACTAGCTGGCACTTCAAATTTCCAGTTATGGGCTTGACCACAAATGTCAACATCAACATCTTTAAAAGAATGGTCCCATAACTCCTGATACCAGGCTGGCAGAGGGGCTATTATGTAGGGTTGTTACATTTCTTGGTCACAGAGGAACATAATGTTCAAAGTCTATGGATACAGAAATACCAAAGAAGCAACGATTCTACATTGGCAATTTCTTTCTTTCTTTCTTCCTTCCTTTCTCTCTCTCCCTTTCTTTCTTTCTTTCTTTCTTTCTTTCTTTCTTTCTTTCTTTCTTTCTTTCTTTCTTTCTTTCTTTCTTTCTTTCTTTCTTTCTTTCTTTCTTTCTCTTATAAGTGAGTGCAGGCATGCCCATCAAAAAATGTCCCAAAGACTCATAAAAGAACACAATCTATCCTGGAAACACTTGTCACACATTTTTATCACTGGCTCTCTCTGACTTAGCCCACTTTATCTCAACTCTAAATAGGATAGTCTTTTCAGAGAAAGCATCACAAGTACTTTCTCCAGATTGATCTCAGGATCTCCAGATTGACCACTTGTTTTGCTGTTAAGTTGAGAGCACAATTGACTCTGACCTTTAAAGAGGTGTCTGGCAGTGTACAGTGGCTACACTTTGGGCAACCAAACTATTTATAACAACTCTAATATTTCTTGTGAATTTTTGACATTTTCTTCTAGTTGTTGCTGAGAGTCCTCTTTCTCTGTGCGTGTTCACATTCATGCGCAGGGTGGTAAAAGCACACAGGAGTCAGTATAAATATTGACCCTGTTTGATCTTTCCCAATTGCAAAGTGCTGGTGAGTCTTAGCAGCTTTGAGTTCTGGGCCAATGACCCAGGTGAAAGTGTTTCAATGAACAGTTTGATCTATCATTGCAACAACTCATCCTGACCTCTGAAGACCATCTATTACTATACTGCTCTCCTCTGAAGACAAGATCAAATCAGTGTCCTAGAGGGGCAAATCTTGAAGGTCCAGATATTCAGAGTGGAACATCTCCATTGATTTGATGCAGTCATATTTGGATAGCTTCATAGATGTGCATGGCAATGTGGTGGGATGAGGACCAGGATGGCTGTTTTGGTTAACCTGTGGTCCTTAAGAAGGACCCCTGGTACTGGGCCACTTGGGTTTCAGATATTCCTCTGCTTTCAGGACCCTTAAATAGGGTTTTGACTGCATGAGAGGTGTATATCTTTAAAGTCTGTCCCAAGGTCAGCTTGTCAGCCTCCTTTGCAAGGATGGTGGTGGCAGCTATGGCCTGTAGGCAAGGAGACAAATGTACTGCCACTGGGTCTAGCTTCCTGGACAGGCATACCATTGGAAGACACAAATCTCCCAGAGTCTAGATCAGGACATCCTGAACTATGTCCTCCTTTTCATCTGGAAGGGCCAAAGTTGGGGCAATTAACGAATCCCTTTTGAGGATGTATTAGGAAGACCTTAGGCTTGGCTAAAAGGCACCAAACTTTGGTCAAGGCTCTAAAACTCAACAGATTATTAGCAGGTATTTTCACTTTAATAAATATATCATGCTTTTGGAGTTTTTGATTATTTTAAGTGTTTGGGTCAACTCAACTTTACACAATAAAATCTGTTTAAAGAAATTTTGTTAAAACTTTTTTTTTACGGCTGGGAAGATAGCTCAGTAGAATAAGAGCTTGCCAGGCCAGCACAAGGGACTGAGTTCAATCCCCAGTACCCCCCCAAAAATCCTTCTTTTGTAAAGATTATTTTTATAAACATGGTCTGGTTTTACTCATGTTATTTTAGAGCATTTTCAGCTATGAAAAACAGTATTTACCCTTTCTTTATCCTTGAAGCCTGCTGCCAGTTATTAAACACGTGATGAAGGTGTGAATGATTATTATGATGTAGAAAAGAAGTTTAAATAATTTAAAAGAAAAAATGTATTTTGTACTATATTCTGCAGTATGGATTCTTAATATAGGCAGTTATGTCTGGTTTATGTGCCATTGTTAGGAACAACAAGCACATATACACACACAGATGTATTTTTTTTTTTTCTTTTACACACAGAGCACCTGAAATTACTTACACAAGGCTGTGGAATAAAGCAAATTTGGATGTTAAGCATATGATACTCATGAACATTGACTTTCTAAGACCAAATTTCTCCAGACTGTGAGCTCAGGATCATCTCTTTAACATTTTTAACTCTGAGGTGAGATGAAAACCTTTCTACATTTGATTGTAAATTTTTTGAATAAAGCCATGGACCTTTAGCACCATGTTTAAAACAAAACATTTATTCAAGATTTTCTTGCTGCTTCAGTAATCAGGGAGAATTGTTAAAAGAAAACCTTTATAGGTTATTTAGGAAAATTAAAGATAAAATGCTTTTTTTCCCTCACTTTTCATTCTATAATTCCACTTTCAAGCCCAAATTTTTTTCACATAGTTATTCAATTAGCACTGTTCTGTAAGGTTTTTGAAAATGGGAACATGTGGCTAAAATATGGCTTTTTTTCTCCTTACATGATGAAATTAGCTAATTTACTCTAATGTTTCTTGTTAGTAAGGCTAGGCATCTCTCTGTCTCAGTTCTTCTTCTTCTTCTTCTTCTTCTTCTTCTTCTTCTTCTTCTTCTTCTTCTTCTTCTTCTTCTTCTTCTTCTTCTTCTTCTCTTCTCAGTTGTTTTCTTCTTATTGAGGAAATACAGAAATTTCCTGCTTAGGTAATAGACAGTGGGTTTGGGATTTTCAATTCTATACGTCACTAGAGCAAAAGGCACATAAAGCCTAAGGGTGGTAGTGCAGCAAGCAGGTGGTTCTTTCAAGGAGATTGTCTCCTGTTGGGAAGAAGGCAGGACTCCAAGCCACAATATTCACAGAGTGTTTTTCATTTTGTTTCGTTTGAAATTCAATTTTATTTTATTTTGAAGAGTGAAAATAGAAGCAAAAACAAATAGAAGAACAGAAACAAGATGGCACACAACAATATATATGTTACATATTTTTAAAACAGGAATAGCTAATTAAGAAATGATATTTTTATCCCAAGTCTCTTGCTTAGATTAACAAATACAGTTATTCAAGATTGGATAAATAATTGAATATTAAAATTTGCTTCCAAAAAAATTTTTTTCACTGTCTTTTTAAAAAAAATATTTTGAAGAGAGTATAACAATCAATAAGACATTAGAAATGGTACACATTTAGAGGACCAAGACAAGAAGTATTCAATCATGAATTTTGAAAAAAAAAGTCATGAAT
Source organism: Ctenomys sociabilis (assembly GCA_004027165.1). Classification (NCBI taxonomy): domain Eukaryota; kingdom Metazoa; phylum Chordata; class Mammalia; order Rodentia; family Ctenomyidae; genus Ctenomys; species Ctenomys sociabilis. Next base: position 64,481 of record PVKA01001413.1, on the reverse strand, counting down.
TTTGCATAACACATTGTTGTTCTTGATGTAGTTATTCAAATCGCAGATACCAGCATACAGACGTAGTCAAGGTAAAAATTCTAAACATTAACTGTTATTTAAAAAAAAAAAAACTAGTGGAAAATTTTAGTACAATCATCTCAGCCATCCCGTTAATATATTTTCATGTTTTCCTCCCTTCTTTTTACCCATCTTTTGTCCTTTCCCTCATCTTTACTGTTTAATACCTAAGCTTAGTTTCTTTCCTTATTACTACATCTAATATATATTTCAGGTTTTATTAATTTTTTCATGTTCTTACACTTGGGAGATAATATGATATTTATACATGTGGGTATGATTAATTTCACTTATGAATGTAGCCTCTGGTGGAGTCCACTTACTTATAAATTCTATGAGTTTGTCTTTCTTTATAGATGAGTAGTACTCCATTGTATAAAATACCATGTGTATTTCATCCATTCTTCAAGTGATTGACATGTTGATTGATTATTTCTAAGATTTAGCTATGACAAATTGTGCTGCTGTAAACATGGGTGAACATATGGGGAAAATTATTTCTTTCTCCCTATCAAACTACCACCAGCATACCTCACAGACCTAGAAAAATCATTCGTAACATTTATTTGGAACTAGAAAAGACTTCGAATAGCAAAGGCACTCTTGGGCAACACAGGCAAGTCAGGAGACAGTACAATCCCTGATTTGAAATTATACTACAAAGCTACTGTGATAGAATCAACATACTAGTGTCAGTAAAATGGACTCAAGGATCAATATTATGGACTAAAAGATGTAGAAACAGCTATGAGCCCACTTAGCAATCTTGTCTTCGACAAAGGGGCCAAACATGCTGGTTCACTGGAAGAAAGACAACATTTATAACAACTGGTGCTGGAAAAACTGGCTTTCGCCATGCTGAAAACTAAAACTAGACCCAAGTCTATTGCCATGCATTAAACTAAAGTCAAAATGGATTAAAGACCTAAATATTAAAATAGAAACAGTAAGTCTCCTAGAAAGTAAAGTAGGTGGAAATCTTGAAGACATAGAGTAGGCAGATAGTTCATGAACAAAAACCAAACTGCAAAGGGAATATTTCAAAGAATCAGCAACTGGGATCTCATCTTATTGAGAAGTTTCTACATGTCAAAAGAAATCACCAACAGAGTGTAAAAGCCCACACTGGGGCCCGGGAGATGGCTCGGTAGAATAAGTGCATGCCTAGCACACTCAAGGACCTGAATTCAATCCCCAGTTGCACCAAAAAAAAGAGATAGAGAGAGAGAGAGAGAGACAACCCACGATTTGGGAAAAAATTGTAAACATCATCATTCAGACAAAGGACTTTTATCTAAATTATACAGAGAACTAAAGAATTTAGCCCCCCAAATTTAAAGACCCAGTCCACAATGGGCATCTGAGAAAAAAAACTCTTCTCAAAGAAAGAAATACTAGGAGCAAATAAATACATAAAAAAAAAAAAAAATGTTTCAGGACTGGCCAGATAGCTCAGCAGATTAAAGCACCTGCTTAGGAAGAGCACAGTGGCTGATGATCCATCCCATGTGTGCTGTGCTGGCCCCGCCTCTGGGGCACAGTGAGATTGCTATTGAGACTGGGTGCGGTGATGTGCACCTGTAATCCCAGTGCTTAGGAGGCTGGAAATAGGAGAATCAGTACAAGTTCAATCTACATAATGAAGCCCTATAGACTTATTCTTAATTCATAGAAAAAAGAAAAAAAAACAAAAAATGTTCCAAAGCACTGGTCATCTGAAAAATGCAAATTAAATTGAGTTACCATCTCACCCCAGAAAAAAACTCTATCATAAAGAAATCACCTAATAATAAATGCTGGAGAGGCTGTGGGGGAAAAGGAACTCTTCTCCATTGCTGACATAGACTTGAACAACCTCTGTGGAAATCAGTGTGGAGAATACTCAAGAAAAACTAGGAGTGGAAGTCCTATTCAGTCCAGGTATGTTCCTTCTGGATATATTCCCAAGAGAACCGAAAGCATCATACCATAGTGATATATGTATGTGCACCCATGTTTATAGCAAAACAATTTGTTTTTGCCTTTAGAAAGAGGACACACTCAGGAGACTCACACAGAAAGCAGAAATTAAGGGGAATGGGTTCAGACTACATGCATCCAAGAACCAATATAAGGAAATAGGTCAGGGGGCAGGCTTGCTTGTAACCACATTCCAAATTTGCACAGCTGCTTGAGTGTCTAGAGTCTCTTTGGCTGGCCATCCAGTTGCAAAAGTTGGCTATTCCAGTTCACAAAATTTTTAGCCTCCCTGCCTTTATCATCATTTCATAATCATCTTTCTTTCTTTCTTTCTTTCTTTCTTTCTTTCTTTCTTTCTTTCTTTCTTTCTTTCTTTCTTTCCTTCCTTCCTTCCTTCCTTCCTTCCTTCCTTCTCTCTCTCTCTCTTTCTTTTGTATTTTAGGTAAGGGTCTACAGGATGTTCAGGGTCTCACTACTAGATTGGACTCCTAGTGATTTTCCTGTATACTGCCTTCTTCCGTGCTGGGATTACAGGCCAACACGCCCTCTCAGTCATGTCCTCAGCTGGCCTCAGGGGTGTGGGCAGGGCCAGCACAGCAAGTCTGGGGATCAAACTCCACAACCATTTTTGAACTGGTAAAAATTCTTAAATATTACAACACAGTGAGCTTAGAGGAGGTGGCCCCCATACTGACGATCTGAATTGGATGGTAGATCCTACCTCAGGCAGTCCCAAGCTCATTTCACCAGAATTCTGAACAGAAGTCCCAAACTCAACAGTTTGGAGCCAGTTAGGGTACAGGGAAAGCTTTGGCCAGCTGGCCCATATAGCTAGGTCTCTAGTCACACTGGCAGTGAAGAAAGGTCCAGCCAGGCCAAGGAGAGTCTACTGCCCACAATCATGAAGGAGCAAGGAGCAAGGTGGCAGAACCTGAAATTGTGGGTACTGGGTGGGACAACCACACAAACAAGTACACAAAAAACACATGCCATAGACTGTCCCAGGAAGACAAACTCAAATGTAGAATCCCTAAAAGGGTCTTACTGCCTCGCAAACCCTGTCCCAAGTGAATCAGGGCAGATGGCAAACGACCACCACATCTAAAGTTCTGGCAACTAGCTGGACTCAACCTAGGTGCTGATTGCCCCCTGGGTAACAGATTCAGACTGCTCAGCTATCTCCCCAGCTCTGCTTATGAATTTTCATTTATTTTTTTAATTTTATATTTTGTATTTTAGGAAAGAGTCTAAAGGGTGTTCAGGTCTCATTATCTGCCTGTTTACAGCCTGCCAACAGCTGGGATGACAGGTGCACACCATCATGCCCAGTCTCAATTGCGTAGGGGCTAGCACAGCGGGCCCAGGAATCAAACCCCTGACCTCTGTGCCTGCTTGCAGGCACTTTAATCCACTGAACTATTTGGCTGGCCCTCTGGCTATGAATTTTTAATTATCTTCTATTTTTAAATATTTGTAGTTATGTAGTGACTACATTCAAGGTGGTGAGCTGAAAATGTTCAAAACACATCTTACTTTTTCTATGTTTTCTTCTTCACATCATTGGTCTTATTTGCAAAATATCATTCTCCCACTTTCTCATTACATATATATTTTTTCCTGGAATTTGTTTATTTTTATTTCTCCATGAATTCTGAAGAATAATCTTGCAGGATATGATTTTCCTCTAAGGCTCCAATTCTCTCTTCCTTTAAGTTTTGTGTTGAGAAACCTGCTGTTATTCTGATGTACATGCTTTACAAGTTACTTGATTTTTCTTAGTATTTTTTTGTCTTTTGCTGACTTCTTGAGACTTGAGACTGTGCTGTGTCATGGGTGAGTTTTGTTAGTGAAAACTACTTGACTGCTACATGACTCATTTACTGGGTATTTACTTTCTTTTCTAGCTTTGTGCAATTTTCTGCTTTTATTTCACTAAAATTTTACATCCTTACTTCTGTTTTCTGTGCCTCATTAACTCTTAAATTCATAACTAATTGTGGGTTTTTTTGAGCCATTTAACACCTGTGGATTCAACTTCTATGTTGACTTGTTCGCGGGCCACAGCTATGAACAGGATTTCCTATGATAGCCTGTTTTTCATGTTCTATTAGACTCACCTTGAATTGCTCATTCTTACTGCTTATAGTATTAATAGAATTTTTCATGTTCATAATATTTGCTTGATTTATTTTCATGACCTCTAATTCTTTACAAAACTGTTAATAACCTGCATATTCCCAGTTTTAATCAACTTTTTTTGTCTATCATGATTTTTTTTCCAATGTGTATTTGGTTGTTTCAGGGTCTCACTACGCAGCTTGGATTCATAGTGATCCTCCTGTTTTTAGCTTTCCCAGTGCTTGGATTACAGGCAGGCACCACTATGCCCAGCCTCAGTGGCTGGCCCAGAGCACCATGGACAGGCTCTGGTGCTCTATTTGACTATGCAGGCACTTTAGTCAACGGAGCATTCTCACTGGCACTCACCAAACATTTTGCTAAATACCTCCTCTTCTGTTTCCATGCTCATTGCCCATCTTATACAGATGCACAGAGTTTAGCATGAACAAAGAGTTAGTGACAGGAAGCGGGATCCAACAGACACCATGCTGTGTGCACCAGAGAGGTGGCAATGGAGCAGACATAAGCTACTGCAGGGAATGTCATGGAGAGAGAACAAGGAATCTTCCCTGGAGTGCATATTCAAAGAACTAGGAAGCTAGATGGTTAAAATATTTACATTGATGCTGTATTCTATATCCTTCAAAATATATTTCTTGTCCTAGAATGTTTAAAAATAATTTATGATTTTCTGGTTTATCATGGCACCTGTGAAAAGAGGGTGTGTTTTTTGTCTCTCCAATCACAGTTAGTAATTTGTCTTGCTGACTATATTGAGTACTATATGGTAAATTTACTATATAGTAAATTTGAAGTATACATCATAGTGGTGTCAAGTATTTGAACACTGGTTCATGCCATGATATAGCTCAAAGGCACAGTGCCTGCCTGGCAAGTTCAAGGTCCTGAGCTTAATTCCCAGTATCCAGAAACAACAAAAAAGTCATTTAAACAAATAACACTAGGGTCAGAGGTATAACTCAGTGGACTAAGTGATTGCTTAGGTATGCGCAGGGGCCAGGGTTAAATCCCTGGCTCTGCGTGGTGCATTGGCCCTGCCCTCAGGTGCGCTGAGCCAGTGATGGAGTCTGGGCATGGTGCCCTCGCCTGTAATCCCAGCATTAGGGAGGCTGAAATCTGGAGGATCACTAGGAGTCTGGGTTGTGTAGTGAGATCCTGTACACACACACATAAAAAAAAAACCCTAAAACAAACACTGTTATGCAAACAATTCTCAAGAACAATATTTATCTTGTACTAGTGAAATTTTATAAATGTTAAGAAAGAATTTTCTAGTTCATCTTTTCCTTGTTCCTGGTAGGCACTCATAGGATTATACTTTTTGTTTCTGAGTTTGAGTACTTTAGGGAGCTCATATAAGTGGGATATTACAAAAAGAAATTTTATTAACAGTATAAAAGCTATAGAATTTAATCTAAAACATAAAACTAGATTCACTAAAAGGACAAACTTCGACATGTAGTACAGCTTGATAAAATTAATTTCAATAAGATATAAGTAATATCATGTACCACTGTGCCACAGTGAATGTGAACATTGTGTAGTCCCATCGTATACTTACAAAATTTAAGAAAGATAACATATGAAAGCAGTATAGAACTATTATCCAGGGTTTCTTTGAATCAGAGAACAGGAGACAACCCAATAGAAAATGTGGGGTATTTCCAAAAGAAGTACAACAACAGGCAATGCATGTTTGAAATGATGTTAAATCAATTTCATAAATATTTGAATTAAAATCACATCTTATTTGATGTGTCTTCTAGTCATTTTCTTTCATGTCTTCTAGAGTTACAGTCTCTAAACATTGAAAATCACGGTGTTGGCTGAGGTATAAAGCAGACAAGCTGCCTCTGTTGTTCATTCAACTATGAAACACTTCAACTACTTTGAAATGCAGCTTGTGATTATTGCTAAAATTACCTACAGCCCTGTGATTTTAACCCTTGGCAGATTATCTAGAAATCTCCAGCCTATTTGCTGTCAAATGATGGCATAAGAGTAGGTAAACATGTTTTGTTTTGTTTTGTTTTTCTTTTGGTAAATCATTAGTTTCTCTCCAAAGTAAAGTTCACAAAAACACTTTTGAATAGAAATGTGTGGGCACATTGTATAGGACACATAGAGAAAGGATGATGAGTAAGATTTTTCAAAGCATACTATGGGCTATGAACAGTCTTATTTTATTCATATAACTGTCACGAATGTTTGAAACAGGAAGCCTTATTTTTATTTTTTGAAATGTCATGGTAGAATCTTAGAGAGAAGTGGCATGCTGTTTACTGATAAGTTGTGGCTAGATGCTGTTTACTGTTAAGTTGTGGCTAGATAAGAGCTGGGAGAGAAAACAGGACAGAACCAGAAACCAACCAGAATGATTCTGGGGGTGGAGATAAGGAGAGGCGGAGCCTCGCTGTTCAGTGGGCGCTCAGTTCCAGACAGGTAACAAGGAGTTGCAGTGCTATGGCATAGAGTGCTGGCCCTAAGTCATAGTTTAATAGACATTGGTAAATTATAGGAGAAGGGAATTTAGCAGCTTAAAATCATAAAGAAATGATAAATAGGTGTAGCCTACTTAGATTTGTTTAACTTTACTTAAAACCTCATATTGTGCATATATGTATTGATGTGTCATTTAGAACTCCATCAATATGTAGGACTCTTGTGTTTTTGAATATCACCTAAAAATCTATTTATTTATTTGTTCATTTTTGGTACCAGGAATAGAGCTCAGAACCTTGCGCTTGCCAGATAGGCTGTGCGCCGCTGAGCTATATAACCAGCTCAAGAAGTAGATTTTAAATAAAAATAAATGAAATAGATGTTATCACTTTTTCATAATAAGTACTTTCATAATAAGTACATTCATATTCCATGAAAGTGAAGTTTCCGTGTCATAATTCGTATGCAGAAATTTGTCTAGACAGCTTTTCATAAGAAACTCATTAATTTGGAGGGAATGACAAAACTAAAGCTCTAAGGCGTATGTTCCACCTGTGCTTGACTACTTGAGCTAGAACCCAGGAAGCAGGCAGGCGCTCCCATGCTCCTATTTCCCCAGCGCATTGCCATGGCTTATACATCTATACTTTTCTTCCTGAGCTATTAGCACATTGGTGGTTACAGGAGGAGGGCTGGGCTAATAGAAGGACTCCTAAAAGAATTAATTGAATGTAATTTAAAAGATCACATATTTATTCATAAAGGTATTTTAATAAAAATTGCATTTGTGTATAATTCCACATAAATAATAGTTTAATTGTTCAAAAGCCCATTTATAAACAAAAATTACCTTAAAGTACTTGGGTTTCACAAAAGCCAGTTATGATTTTAATTCTGTGCATTAAGGTATACCAGGACATATGACATAGTATCAATGTCATCTACCCAAAGGTCTAGTAGTCACTTTTTAAAAATATACATATACCAATAATTTACACATTTACATATTATAGTAGAGAACACATCATTGTGTGACTTTTTAATTCTTATTTCACTAATGAAAGTGAATGGCGATTCCAAAGACAATCTTAGATTTTGAGGGAAAAAATATTTATTACTTGTAAGTATATTCTTCAGCCTCCAAAGGTTTAGTACTCTTGTATTCCATTTACTTTCCATTAGTCTTTGAATTATGTACACAGGGAAAATAATAGTGTCAACTTTATTCAGCTTGCCAGCTAATGCCATTCTTGCCCCAAATTACACCTATCTACATCAACCAATTTGTGTAAGTAATTTCAAATTAAAGTTAATTTCAAATTAATAAATTTAAAAAGAACAAGTATTATTATTTTTTTTCCTATCCTTTCAGATGAAGATGGAATGAAGGCTATATATTACAAACCAGTGCAGGCCTATGACGTAGCTCAGTGGACAAAAGCATCTGCTTAGGCCAGTTTAGGCCAGATCAGGGACCACAGTTTGATTTCTGGCACCACATGCACTGCTAGCCTTGCCCTCAGGGCAGAAGGAGCTGGCCAGAGAGTCTGGGCTTAGTGGGGCATGCCTGCAATCCCAGGCTGAAAACAGAAAGGCCACTATGAGTCCTAACTGTGCGGTGAGACCCTGAAACAACCAAATACATTAAAAAAAATCAGTAGAAAGAAATTTCTAGAATAAAGGCAGAGCACAATGCATAGAAGAATGTTATAAATTTGAGGTTTTTGTGAAAGTGAAATTTTGAGCCTAATTGTGTGGATAAAAATTTCCAGTTGAGCTATGCAGGCAAGTTCACTACAGACCTTATTAACCTTATGGAGTGCCTTTATAATTTCTGATGATCTATTGATTCTACTGATTCTCTAGATCAATTTAATATTATTTTATAATGAAATGTCCTGGCTAGGGAGATAGCTCATTGGTGTACGTGCTTGCCTAGCAAGCACAAAACTTGAGTTCAAGCCCCAGTACCACACACCGTGCCCATGGTGAAACCCGGCGTGTGCCACGCTGGCATGGAAACCAGGGGTGGTGGTACATGCCTATGATCTTAGGACTGGGGAGACTAAGACAGGAAGATTATTATAAGTCTAATCTGCATAGCAAGATCCTGTATCAAATAAATAAATAAATTCTAAAAATTTAAAAAATAACAATATGTAAAATGTCCTTATCTTTGAAAATATAACATGTTTTGGGTTCTCAGCCAAATACAGCACTACCTTTTAATCTTCTTTTTAAACTTTTCCATTACATCTTATAAGAGAATTTCGGAAATGGTATCATTTAATATACACATTATTTGTGAATATGGTTAAGTATAGCTTGACTTCAATATTTAAAATGGAAATAGATATAATGCAAGTGTTTCACTAAATGCTTTGTGCTAAGCCCTCATAATCTATCTAAATTGAGACATCGCTTCAGTAAATCATAGCTTAAGACAAATAAGCCCAGCAGAGAAACATTTGTATGTCCATGTTTCATGTTTTGATGTGACTCAAGAGCTCCCATTCTGTGCGGTACCATGGGCTAGTTGGAGTAACCATCTGTAAGCTAGGTCTTCTGGTTTCCCAAGTGTACAAGAATGATGTGGAAAAGGATTTTTTTTCTTTTTTGATTATTGCCAGAACATTGTTCATATTATTTTTATTAAACTTTCATTTATTCTGTTTCATAAACTTATTTATTTTATGAGAATAATCAGTTATTTTAATAAGGACTTGTAAGTAAGAAATTATCAGACTACAGCAAAATAGCTGGCAGGTCTGTAAAAATGTTTGGAATAGCTCTCAGAATCTATATGTCTAACTTTCTGAGCCAATAATTTGGAAACACATTTTGAGAGATTTGTTTCTGATGAGTGAAAACTGGAAAAACAATTCTGTTTTGATTATCCAGGGCAAGCGGTTACAATAAATCATTTAATATTGTGAAATGCTTAGGTACAATGTAGATTTTACATCTTTTCTAAAAGTCAGTTTTTTCCAGAATTAAGTACTCATGTTATCCTTTCCTTACCGTTATAATTATTATAGTAGTTAATACAATTCTAAAAGAAAACCATAGCCAAGAAGTCTGAGAGCAAAGGAAATTATATGCTAATATACAGTACACCATAAAATAAAGTACACTCTTATGTAATGATAATAAAATGTGAATATAAATTGACTTTCATTATCCAAAATATTATTCTCACTAATTCAGGAGCATGATTTGTGAGACTAGAAGGCAATGGCAGGTAAGAATATGTCACCATTTTGAATGAATTTAAGTAAGAAAAGAAATGACTAGAAGGAATATTTTTAAATAACTTCTGTATTTTAAAATACAGAAATGCCCCATGTAGAAGCAGAAAACATAGTTTAAAAGAAAGGATAAATCTGAAAGGCGGATCATGAAGGTCTCAATCAGGTGCAGTGCAGAGGGTGGCACAGGTGAAATGTTTTGCATACATTAAGTCTGGAAATTCATTTTTATGACTCTGAATGATGGAAAGAATACAGCCTCATTATGACTAGCTGCAGATGTTACAGTGGTGGGATGGAAATATAGCTCAGCCACCACTATTTTCACTGAAGAATTGAAAAAGGAAAAACAAAAGAAGCAAAAACAAAAACGAAGTCAGACAGAAGCCAACTGTTCTCCTGTCCCCACATCAGCCTTGGGGGCTGTACAGCAGCTACCCTGGACAGAACTGTCTGTTTCTGGCAATGGGAAAAAAATGCAGCTTGGTGAGCAGGACCACTCTCCTTTCACTTCCGTAGCCAAAACTTGTTTTCCTTGTGCCTTATTCCAAGATTGTATGACATAACAAATTACCATTACAACCAAAAAGAACAGAACACAGGTACTTTAAAATGATATTTCTTTTATTTGAAAAATGAGAAAAAAAATTGAAAAATACCTTCCCACTAATACATATCAAATTTATGACGTGACAATATATATGGTGTTAAATATCCATAAGGAATTGTGAACCAGTAAGTGTATGAAGAAATAAAAGACCCCCAGAGAATAAGGATAATATACCCCTTTCCAGTTGTCCCTCAGAACTCTATTTTGTATGGGAAAAATGCACAATAGACCAAAGGAACAAAAACATCAAATCATCAACTTAAAATCAACATGCAGTGCTCACCAAAGAACAGGTAATTTTTCTTTCTTTTATGTATTTAAGACAGGGTCTACAGAGTCTACAGGGTCTTGCTATGTAGATCGGACTCGTAGTGATCCTCCTGATTCCGGCCTCCCAAGCACTGGGGTTACTGGCACGTACCACCACGCCTCATCTCAGTCGCTAAGTGCTCTGGAAGGGGAGGGTGCTGGATCAGCACAGCACCTTGGGTGTGAGCCGTGCTCTGCCTAAGCAGGCACTTTGTCCACTGAGCTATCTGGCCAGCCCTGAACGAGGTAGTTTTTCAAATGAATTTGTCTTGATGATAGAAAATCTGAATTTCTGGGATGGCAAGCCTGCAAATTAGAAGATTAGCCATGGTTAGATCTGGTCAGTTTGAAGGAACTGACTTACCTGTCAAACAAGTAGAACAGGTTAATTATTATCAAGAAAATTCTGATGCTTAGATAATGCAGACAGGTCAGAACTGCTAACATGACACTGAAATCATCAAAAAGAAGTTCATATGTTAAATATAAGGTTGACCGATTTATTGGAGTTCGTAAAGTAATCTAATGGATCTTAATCATCTTAGCTAGAGTTTTCAAAATGAATATCTTACCATTTGGATAATAAAAACATTTTTCATATTTATAATGCTTAAAATAGGTATCATTTATTTATTTAAGTTGAAAAATGTGTCATTATTTGGGTTTTTGTTTGCATGTTCATCTTTTTCTAGTACTGCGTTTAATTATTTTTTTCGTCTGGCTCAGCTCTCTCTTGGATCATGCTGGCTGTGCAGGTGGCAATCCATAGACCCTACACTTGCCTACACTTTCTCAAGCTTGCCTAGGCACTTTAGTTTGCTGAGCTATCTCCCCAGCCCTCAGGACTTGGTATTGAAAGGCACTTTGCACTAAGTGACATTTATATGGCTTTTTTTAAAACAGGGTCTAGCTGTATGATTACTAACCTTTTAAACTCACTGCATAGCCCAGGCTAGCTACAACTCATGGCTATCTTTCTGTCTCAGCCTCCCAAGTGCTGGGATTACAGTCTTGCTCTGTTACCAATTTGTTCAGGCTGGGCTGAAATAGGCTGGCTCAGCCTCCTTCACTGCAGGATGGGATTACAAATGTGTTCCACCATGCCCAAAGCCAGATGCATCTTAAAGTGAGAAAAAAATCTATGTATAGATCAGAACTCATGTGCTAAATGTTTTGGAGTGTTCTATTTAATTAGAATTTAAGAATGCCAAATAAGTCACTTGCCCTGGTAGTTGCCTCCTGTTTGTCATGTTGAAAAGGAAAAGAAAAATATCAACTGTCCCTCCAACAAACTCTCTTAACAGTTGATTTCCTCCAGATTAGCAAATCAGGATAACTGTATATCACTAACCAATCAGACCACAATTTTATCAGTGGCACCAGAAAGTGGTAAAGAACTGGAAGTATTTTGCTGCCTAAGGTACCACAGAGATGAATGAATTCTTCTAATCTAAAGACAGATTCATTTGTTCTTATGCACCCTAAAAATTCCATCACTGTGATTCAATCTTTGTAAGGCTGACATCAGAATACATATTTCTTAAATAATATACCATAGTGAATACTTTGAAACATCATAAAACAGTAGCAGGTGGTTAAATAAACACATAAAAGCCACAGGGAAAGTTAAAATGTGAGGGAAAAGCATGTAAAGAACAGAAAGTGGGCCGGGCATGGTGGCACACATCTGTAATCCTAGCACTTGGGAGGCTGAGGCAGGAGGACTGTTGTGAGTTCGAGACCAGCCTGAGCTACAAAGTGAGCTTAAGGCCTGCCTGAACTGCATAGTGAGACCCTGTCTCAAAAAGACAAAAAATAAATAAAGAAAGAAAAGAAAAGAAAAGAAAATGGTGTATGTGGAAAACAGTGAATAAAGAAGGTAAGTTGGTGGGTTAGGCCTATATTTCACACCTATGATGACTTTTATGGATATTGAGTGAACATTTTTCTCCTCGAGTCAAGATGCAATAGCATATGTGATTTATATTTTTGTCATTAATATCTATTTTTAAAAGGCATATCGTAATATGTATCACATACAGTTTAAAAGCCAGTGAAATTTCAGGAGCACTAAGAAGCATGGTGCACGATCAGAGGGTTTCCCTGGGGTAGGTTCGGGCAGGCGTAGGGAACCTCGCTGAAGTCAGGACTGGAGAAAAGAAACCGCATACCGCATGCAGGCCAAATTATAGTGTCTGTTTCCAACCGTTTTATCAGAGCAGAGCATGGCAGGGCTGGAGGCGCATAACTGAAAGCACGTTGCCTCTGCGAAGAGGACGCAACGCTTCCGGTGTCAAAGTGCTGCTGAATATCAAACACCTTAGATGAAACACGGCTCTGCTATTTTCCAATAAGCGTGCTATGCTAATATGAAATCCCTGTAGAATGTGAAAGAAACAATTACACATTTTTAGACAGAAATTTAGAAAGCCAACCACATACAACATTGCAGCAGGACAGTCTGACTTTTTTTTTTCTTGTCTCTTGATTTCCTTTATTAGCTTTTATATCACAGGGGGGAAACGCTTGGAAATAGAGGGATAAAATAAATACATAAAAAATAAAAATCTCTATCACAAGTAGAGTAACATAATGATAGCTGGTGATCAGAAAAATAAAACAACGTTGAGAGGAAAATAAGTGTTAAGTTAATGAGATGACAAAAACAAGACGTACCACAGATATTAACCATATGGAAGAATTATTAAAAAATTACACTTTTAATGTTGCATAACTATTTCATGTCCTGTGAAACTACAGAAAATAATTGCCATATTAATAAAAGATGTGATCCTAGAAAAAAGTCCACAATTTTTTTCTACAATTAAACTTTAAGAAAAATATGCTAATATATAAGATAAACTATAACTGAGAGTAACTGAAAGCATATTACGTGTTCTCAGAGATAAACTAGTGAACCTGAAGACACAGTAAGAGAAACTGTCAAATTTAAAATAAAATTGTCTGGGAAAAACACACACCAACTTTTGTCATAACAGTATAATAGTATAAAAGGTGTAGTATTTGAATGGCAAAGGCATAGTTTGAGAAGTCAAATACATATTTAAAAAAATAATAGGTGAAAGAGTTTTACATTTTATGCAACTGGTAAACCTGTATATTGAGAAATATAAATGTCACTGAAAAGTACACAGAACAAGTTACAGCTGAACATATCATAAATGAATGTTTAAACCAAGCACTAAAGGAAAAACTTAAAGAAGCTAGAGAAAAACATATACATATAAAGTAACAAAGAAAAGATAATAGCAAAATTCTGAGAAAAAAATTGGCAGAAATGTAACCTAAGTGAAAGTATCTCTGATTTTGACCAACAACTACTATGTTTTAGTTTACACAACTTGAAATAATTTATCAGACCATGCCTCCTATTAAATTCAATTTTAATAAGAGGTATTTAAAAGAGTAGAAAAAAATTTCAGGTGAAGGAATATAATTATATTAATGAATAAAAACACAAAAAAAATGCCATTGAATCAAAGTTTGGAAGTTCAGAGGTTTGCAGAAATGAAAGCTTACAGAGACAAGAGAATCCAAATTTCTTAAGAATGTATGAACTATCCACCATAAAAGACCGCAGAAAATGTACTGATTTAACTTATTGAAGCAAGGAAAATCTGTAAAACTGAAATTAAAAGAAGCTCCACATATACACCAGACTATTTGATAAAGTTAGTCACTGCAGTAGACAGTTCTCATATTGCTTTATAATTCTACTGAAATTCAAGTTCCCTAAGTGAATGGTACATGTTGGATTTTATTATAAATAGAGTGACAATTTAGAGAGATACTAAAGGAGAAATCTGTAATGACCCATGTGACAGCACATTTTATTTGGAAACATCACTATGAACTTACCTTTAGTTTAACATAGACAGTGAAGATAGATGCAGAGGTATGCCAATGTCTTCATGAGTTATTAAACACCGATGTGTTTCTCTGATCTGCCAGAGTCTGAAAGCAATAGCACCTTAGTAGTGATGGCTTGCCTATTCCCATATCTTGCTTTCCAATGTCGTTGTCCACTAAGATGGACAAGGGCATTTTTAAAACTGACCGTTTCCAGCAAGTAGGCAAAAGTAGCCTGAGGTCAACCAACATATCATGTCGTATGCACAGAGGCCATGGCCTCATAGATTAGCCGTGCAGTGAGCGTGTATGCTTGATGTGACGGGGTGAGCACTACTTCTAGAGTCTTTGTCTGAAGAAACTAGAATATAGACTAAAGATGAACAAGCAAAACCAAATGAATATTTATTTATTTATTTATTTATTATTTGGTGCAAGGGCTCCTCAGAGTGCTAGTGATCTTCCTGTCTCAGGTTGTCGAGCACTATAATCACAGGTATGTGCCACCACACCTGGCTTCAGTGGCCAGCATGGTGTGGCTGGGTTCTAGGGATGTCATGACACAGCATCTCAGGGCGTGGCATCTTGCAAGCCTGGCAGGCACTTAGACTGCGGAACTATTGCCCCGGCCCAATAAATGAACATAGGCAAATGTCAACATGGGGCATTCTACAACGTATTTGAAAAATAGCATGTCAGTGGCTGCTGTACTTGAACAGAACGGAAATGAGCATCATCAAAAAAGAAGAATACCTTGAAAAAGAGCTTTAACATATAATTGGTGTTTTGTTTCCTGAAAAATAGATTTAATGCACAATACTAGTAACAGGAGAGCTCCTGTGATGTTTATGAGAAGTATCAGAGCAGTTTCTGGTATTGTTCTCTTTTGTGAAAGTCTTTCAAAAATGAAAGCATTTTTAAAATGCAAAATTACACTACTATTTACAATGCAGCAAACATGTTTCTGTTTAGGGATAAGTCTTATAGAAGATGTGCAAATATCTATATACTAAAAACTGTGAAGCACTGCTTAGAAATATTAAGGAAGAAGTTAAGGAAAGTGGAGGCTTGCACTGCATTCACATACAAAAACACATTGTTCAAACAAAACTTCTACTAAAATTAATTCATGGATTCACAGTGTTCCTAAGCAAAATTCAAGTAGAGTTTATATTTAGAAGTTAACAAGCCAAATTTAAAATTCAGATGCAATAGAAAGATTTAGGATACAGAAAATACTTTTTGAAAATAATAAAGTTATAGAACTTACATACCTAACATAGAAACACTACTAAACCATCAAGTTTGGGAGACTGTGCTATGGCATAGAAACGTTATTTTCCTAGAAGGGACTGGTGTGCAGTACCCAGGCATGCAATGCTGATCCACACTCCCAACCCCGGGTGCATGCTGAGACAGCAATTGAGATTGGGCTTGTTGGCCCTGGTCTGTAAACCCAGTGCTGGGGAGGTTCAAAACAGAAGAATCACTACAAGTCTGATCGGTGTAGTGATGCCCTGTAGATCCTATGCTAAGAAAGAAAGAAAGAAAGAAAGAAAGAAAGAAAGAAAGAAAGAAAGAAAGAAAGAAAGAAAGAAAGAAGGGAGGGAGGGAGGGAGGGAGGGAGGGAGGAAGGAAGGAAGGAAGGAAGGAAGGAAGGAAGGAAGGAAGGAAGGAAGGAAGGAAGGAAGGAAAGAAATATCTTTCCTTTTTTCTTTCTGTATTTGGTACATGGTCCCATTGCACAGCCCACAGTCCTAGTGATCCTCCTGTTTTTAGCCTCCTTAGGCTGGGATTACAAGCATGCACCAACATGCCTAGGCTTGATGGCCAGCTCAGCATGCCCACGGGTGGGGCCATGCAGTACTGAGGATCAAACTCTGGTCCCTGCACTTGCCTGAGCAGGCCCCTTAGTTTGCTGAGCTATCTTGCCAGCCCAGAAAAAGTAGTTTCTAAGTAAATACCTCCTTGTAATTTGAACAAACTGAAAAAGCAGTTAAGTTTAAAAGCTAGTGTACTCTCAACAGATGATGCTGTAATTGAAGGATCTTGTAATCTGAAGAATGAAAGTAAATACATATTTGTCACCAAAATTTAAAAAAAAGAATTAAAAATGCTCATGGAACTAAAGGCAGTGTCTAGATAATATACAGGAAAGTTCTAGAACACTTCTCTTTTTCTCACCACGGATTAGGCAAAGGATTTATAGACAAACTGACCAAAACATGATTCTAAAAGACCAACAGCATCAGTAAGATAAACTATATTTTATGAAAATTAAAACTTTCTTCCTTACAAAAACATTTCAAGAAACATTGAAGACAAGCTAAAGAATGGTAAAAATGTTTGCAAATCACATATCTGATGCATGGACCTTATGTATTTTCTTCTTTATTATATTTTAAAGAGGACTTGTTTATTTTGTTATGTAAATTATTTTCATGGTCAGTAACAAGAGCACAAGCCTTGGACAACTTGGAAAAATAACTGAACAGGCACCTAACGAAAAATTATAGACATAATACAAGCATGAGAAGTTAAATATCTTTAAAGTTTTCATTAAATACAAATTAAAACTTTATTAGGATATAGCTCCATATATATTCAGGCAGCTTATAGTCATAAAGCCTTATGTGACAAATTAGGTGACTGTGCCAACGTAGTACCTCTTTGTAAATCAGTTTTGCAGTTTCTCTAATCCATAAGCAAGTACAGAAGAAAAACAAAACCCAGTCATTGCACTAGCATTTGCCAGAGTAAATGATTCACCTACAGCAGGGCATGTGCACAAATATTCACAGTATTTTTATCTGGAATGATACAAAATGAAAAAGTAACTAAATATTCCTTGGAAATGAGGCACTTACTCTTAACTGTACCCACAAATTCATGAGTGCAAGGAAGCGTTGAGGCTGTGCCAGTGAAAGAGATGCATGGCAAAATAATTGTGCTGAGAAATTCTAGGCAAGGATTCATATTAAAAATTCCAGTAAGGGCCAGGGAGATGGCTCTGTGGTATAAGCACTTCTCCAGCAAGCTCAAGGACCTGAGTTCAATCCCCAGTTCTGCAAAAAAAAAAAAATTCCAATGATATCAGAAATTCAAAGTGATATTTAGTGATAAAATAAATCTGTGATCTCACCAGGACTGCATGAGCTACATAAAGAGAAACAAAAGAGGGATTACACAGGACATTTGGGACAGGCTTCCTAATATGGATAATAGTTATGGCTTCAGAGATATGTGCATATATGAAAAATTATGAAATTATGTATTTTAATAGCATGCCATCAATAAGAACTGTATCTTAGTAAAATTGCTAAAAATGAACCAGCACTGAGCTATGTGACATTTTTGGGACATGGAAGGACTGACCAGCTCTACGTTATTACTTGAATTAATTTACCATAGTAAACTACTTATATTTATACTATTCTGTCTTACACATTTTCCCCACGAATATTATTTTATAAATTCCAACAAAATATTGATATTCTCTTGGGTCTATGGAAGGAAAAAACAAAGCAGGCCTGGTGTTTCAGTGACTTACTTAATACAGCCCATAACTGTTTGCAGTAATTCTCTACCTCTGGCTGGCCAGGAGGAACCCTATTCACTGGGTCATGTTGACCTTTGTCTTGACTGAGATGTCTTATCTGAATCCACTGCAAAGTTTTAAACCTCCTTGATGTTACTGATCTGAATCATGAACATAGTGCCCTCAGAAAAAGACAACTAGTGCTCTAGTTTAAACATAGTAAACTTTTGTAAATATTATTCTTCATTTTTAAAATCTCCCATGATCCTTGAAAATTGCAGTGTGTCACAAAGCCTTCACTTACCAAGTAAACTTACCAAGTAAGCATGTATATTTATGTCCTTTAAGTATGAGGCTCTCAAATGTCAACGGATTCAAAATGAACACATTAGCAGTGGATATTTCAGGGGCCAGAGAGATAGCTTAGTGGAGTAAGCACTTGCCTGGCAAGTACAAGGGCCTGAGTTCAATCCCCAGTTCCCAAAAATAAAAAAAAAGTATATTTCCCCTCACTTTGCCTCTCCATAAATGTTTATTCTCCTTAGGAGGCATTATAGTAAAACATAGTCTCACCAGGTATACATTAATAAGATTTTATAATTAATGTGAAGTTCTTTCATCAGTATTTGGTCAAAAATAGTGTCTCAATACAATGGCTGCTAAAGTGTGTTAATACCCTTATCAAAAGTGTGATCATTGGCAGATTAAGGCCATCTGGCACATTTCGTGTGCCCAACTCAAGTGACAGACATTAATCAACCAGATGTTCACCTGTAGCCATTAATTAGGGATTTGCCAATTTTGAGTACAAAGTCTTAGTTTTAAAATAGGCAATAATTCCCCAGTTTTCTCAAGGCTTATTATTAGAAACTAGCTTGTCAATAATTGCTGTTTCATTATGGATCTTAGCAGTCTCTGTAGTTGCAGAAAAACCTGGGTTCCCACCAAAATATATCAATTTATTGAACATCTAGTGGAAATAATTATTTCAGATTCTAGTGCTGGAAGCAGAATTGGATGAAGCAATGAATCTTTCAGTTAGGTGTAGTCCCATGTGAATGTATTAAAAGGAAATAGCAGAAAAATCAGAAACAATAACTAATTTTTGTCAAATTTATTAACTTTAGTAACTCAGAATTTGGAATTATAAAATATGTGGACCAAGTCACAGCCCCTCTCTATATAAGATATAACAATTTATAATTACTATATAATGCAGCATATATTTGAATCATTGAAGAAATTTGCAAGTGATATACATGCACACATATATAATCAATACAATACATAAAAATAAATACACATTGTGTATTAAAGTAGTAATTTGATGCATGCAGTACAATTCTATACAAAAATGTTCAAGGATGATCTATACATGCTAATGGATACCTTAAAAGATAATTTGTATTAGTTTATAAAAAAGCACCAGAGGAAACCCTACTGAAAATCATAAATCATAATTTGTCAGCAGAGTGCCTGGGTTTCTGTAGCCAGGTATGAATAATGAAAGCAAGCCTGTAACAGATTACGGTGATAAGACTGATACATGCATTCTTAGCGTAAGTTTCATGTTTTCCCCTCAGTACTTCCACCACATGAGCATACACCATAATTCACCATATGGATTGCTGTGAACTCATCAGCAACGGATTTTCTGAATGATACATTCGTACATTCCTTAAACTAAATTATCCTGTGAGGAGCTCTGCAGAATTAGACTGACTCCTCTGACAGAGGACCACAGAGTGGAGAGCTAAGCTTGCTAATGGGACGGAACAATGGGACGGAACATTCTTTGCATCTTATAAATAGATGAAATGACATGTTCAGTAGCTGAACGACACCCTATGAAAATCAAATCTACAAGATCTGTAGATATATGGCTGTTACTAGATTTACTTTGTCTTTCTTTAACCTTGAGAAGAACAGAGGTTTTGTTGTGTTCTCACATGAGCAGTATTACAAAATGTATCATGTATTACTCAGTACAAATTGTGCTATCAGGTGTTATATTCATCATCATAACTAATTTTGGCCCTTGAAAAGAGACCATGTGAAACAAAATCAAGATCTTCAGAGTATAATCCAAGCAGTTACATATAAGCAATGATAAATCGCCAGGCAAATCAGTCTGATTCGAAAGCCAGTTCTTAAATTTAAATTGTATACAAAAGTATCTATTTTCTAATTTCTGCCTGCTGAATAGGTAAGTTATAAAGCTTTGGTCCTTAGTACACAGCTAAACATAGAAGGCTAACTAGAGTTCCAAGGATACAGTGTCTGTAGTATGCTCATAGTACCAACACTGTTACATAGAGCTGTTCAATGAAGTTTGATTTAATTATATGCCAAACAGATAAATGATGTCACTCTGTGGATTACTTCAACTCATGACCTTTCTTTACTTGACAAGAAGTTAGCAAAATTTGTAAAGTGCACCACAATTAAACTCAAATTTGACTGACTCACAAGAAAGTTAATTACATCTTCCATCCTTGTGGAACTGAGGGTGCTTGTTTTATTTGCTACACCTGAATTTTAAAGCACCTCTTTTTGTGTGAAGAGGCTATCATTATAAAACTGGAAGGCTCACAATCATAGTCTAACTAGGGATACCACTGAAAGCACATTTGCAACTGTTTCAGGCAACCAGTAACTGTTGGCATTTGGAAGACATTTCAGTAGAGAATTAATTCTGTTTTCCAAGCTGAAGAGTGACTCTGCCTTAAAAGGTGGGGAAGAGCTAGGAATGTCATGTATTTGTAAATGCTCCCCTTCTTCAAATGATAAAAAGGAGGTTTGGGTTTCCTAGAACTAGAAGTCTAACTTCATTCTGTGATTTTAATAAAGGGATAATATCATTTTTAAAAAAATTTTGCCAGTTGTTTACTGCTATAATCACTGCAAAGAAAAGAATTGGAGAGCACTGAGTCTTTACTAATACGCCATGCTACAATGGTGCTCACACTCGGCTGCTCTACTGATAGTCATGGAAGAGTAATTTGCAGTATATTAATGTAATTTTTGAAAAGTAGCAAGAGGCTTTTGTCATCGAACCCTACCTCAGCGGTCAGTTCCATGAGTCACTGTTGCGGGGATTTGGGTCTCAGGCATCCTACACCGGCCCATGTATTAGGGTTGGGGCCTTCTACGTGGTACTTTTGGGGGGCAGAACCTTCCAAAGGTGGTTACGACAGGAGGACTTTGTGCCACTGCACAATGTAGTGAAAGAAATTATGGGACAGCAGCCGCTTTATGCTTTCTGTTTTCTTTGCATCCTCTCTGGCTTACTATGAAGTGATGGGGTTTTGCTCTTATTTACTGCTCTACATGCTGAGAAACAGATGCTAAAGCTTACTGGACACTAAAGCTTAAGGGGAAAATTTTGCTTAGATCGGTTTGTAGAGGTTTCAGGCATCGTTGGCTGGCTCCAAGGTAGGGTGGCTCATGGCAGAGGAAGACAGAATAACCATCAAGAGGGTGAGATGAGACTCTTTATGTCCCTCATGTTGCATCCAGTCTACCAGGATTAAGCCTGTGCCAATCCTGTTGGTGGATCGATCCTGCAATTGCCCACCCTCAATTACAGCATGTTTAATATCAGCATGGCACTGAGAATCAATCATACACTCTGCAGGGTGCACCACCTAAAGACCCCTGTGCTATGTGAGGCTTTGGGGGCCATCCAGATACAACACATTCCTGCCTTGTGCAGCTTAGAGTGAAACCCTAGCACACCCGGACCACCTGGTTGTAGACCCAAACCTTTGAAATCCTGAGGCTATTTTGTTGTGCAACTGGTTTTCTGGTTACAAAATCTTTCTGCATTTTACCGGCTTTCATCTTCCAACAAATTGTTTCTGTTTTAATGTTTACATGTCTGATTCATTTTTATTTCAGTTTAGTGGACAGTGAGCTATTTCCCTTCCTGGTGTCATCCCCAATGTGTTAAATCGATCATACTGCAGGGGTACATGCAAAACTATTTAGAGCAGTTCAATTGATACGAACTAAATCTTGGAAGTGGCCTAAATATTGATGAACAGTTGAATGGGTAAAGGGTATACATTAAAAAGTATCAATCTCTCAAAAAAAGGTAAATATTTGTAAGAAAATGAATTTACCTTGAGATCGTAATGTTAAGTGAAATAAATAAAACAAGCAAATTAGGTATCAGATAATTTCTCTCTCTCTCTCTCTCTCTCTCTCTCTCTCTCTCTCTCTCTCTCTCTCTCTCTCTCTCTTTCTGGTGATACCAGGGATTGAACTCAGAACCTTTTGTTTGCCAGGAAAGCACTTATTCCACTGAGCTATCTTCCCTGCCCCATATAGTTTCTCTTGTATGAGAAACCTAAAATATAAAGGGCAAAACAGAAGATGAAGATAAGTAATAAGAGATAGAGTGGGAGATCTTTTCCAAATGAGAGGAAAAATTAAGCCATCGAGGGAGAGGGGATGGGAGGACAATAAAAAAATAAGGCTGAATAAAAGTAAAATGAAATGCAAAACAAATTTTCCCAAAACATAAAAAAAAAAACAACGAAAATAAGCACTTTCATATTGCAAGCTGATTATCAGGCTTTTTTGCACTAATTGCAAGTTGACTAAATTGATTGTGATTAAAATTACCTTACTCTAAGCTGTAGACACAGAGGTCAAGGTGGAAGAAAACTTGCTGATGCTTTTACCAAGTATGATCACAAATATAGATTTGCAGCCCTTTGCTAAGGTAATAGCTCTACACTAATCTTTTTTTACAGACCTTCTGGCCTATAGAGATTATTATAAGAGTAGGTAATTGATGTATGGTAGACTTCCTTGAAGATGAAATCCATGTTTAAAAATGTTCATTTTCAAGTGCAAGGGCCTGAGTTCAATTCCTGGTTGTGCAAAAAGATTTTTAAAAAGTTCATTTCTTTAATTTTTTCATATTAGTATTGATGACTAAAAGTATGAGGATAAGAAAGGAAGGAAACATATCATGCATTGTTGAGTTGATAAAGTCCACTGTCCCCAAAACTAAAAAAGCTACTAATAAAAGGGTAAAGTTCTTAATAATATACTCACATTTACTCAGATAAATATGAGTAATCAATTGCTCCCTGTTGTTTAATTAAATAATTTTAAAGCATTCTGGAGCTTAATTCAGTAAAATTAGTATGTTGTATTCTCACCTTACAAAGAGACAGAGTCCTTTAAAAATATAATAATGCAACAAATCACATATCTCAGAAGAGTTTGAATGCTCTCTCCATAAAGAAGTATTCAAGTTTAATGTGATGAGTGTGGTAATTATGCTGAGTCACTCACTGTGCAATATATATAAAATCCAAGTATCATGCTTCCCCCATAAATATGTATGAACATTATTTGTCACTTCAATATAATAATGAAAGAGATATACAAAATGCTGTCTGAAATCAATCACAATGAAATTGGAAAATAAGTTTGGTGGTCTATTGTTCATGGTAGGCCTCTTCCATAAATTTTGGCTATCACACTGATGTATATTGAAATAAATTTAAAGTAAAAGCATTTTACACGATGAATAAATATAATTCTCAGGTCTGTGAATATAACTTAGTGGCAGAGTGCTTTCCTAGCAGGGGTAAGGCCCTAGGTTTGATACCCAGCAGTACACAACAAAATGACATTTTTAGAAAGTTAATTCCCCTTGATAAACAGTGAAACCATCTCTTCCTTTTAACCTTTTGCCTTGAAAATAAGACTGTTTCACCATCTGAAGCTTTCTTTTAAGGTGGACTTAGAAGTAAAAGAACATCACCAGATAACTATGTTTATTTATTAACTTTCACTATTAATTATTTCCTTCATATTTTGTTATTTTTAAGAAGTTAACAATTAGGTCCACAGTCTTGTTTCATATTTTTGAGGTAGAAAGTCCTAATGTGAATAGAATTCAGGCACGGATGCTCTGCATCTGTGATTTTCATGGTTTTTAAAAAATCATAGGAATGTAGAGTGAAACTTTAGAGTCACCTTTTGAGGCGTGTGACTCCTATTAAGCTGCTTCCACTTTGAGAGACAAAACAGAGAGATTGGGAGGAAGACATCTGTACTTCTGATTTTGGCTGAATCTCAATATAATGATGCCTCAACTCACTGAAAACCGAGAAACTTATTCTAAAATGCAAACTCATATTCTCAAGACGCTTCTTTATGAGGTAGCACTATATTAATGAAACAGAAAAAGGTTTCATTTTGGTAGACAATAGGTCCAAGCCTACCAAATTGTTCTGTGACAGACCTCACCAAGATATTTGTCTTGGTGATATCATTTTACCTCTGACATTTGACAACTAAATATGTTCCACTTTGTTCTAAATTATTCCAAACATGTTCTGAGTATTTTGCTTTTGTGTTGGTATGAAGTATTTTTCTGAAATCTTGGGTAGTCACATTTTTTAAATTTATATGTTTATTTATTTTTGGAATGCAGTTTTCAGAAAACACTCATTGGGGAATTTAAGAATTGCTTACTCGCATTCGCTGTGCCACTATGTGCTGTAGGCCAAACATAATTAAAATTACTGCAGTCAACTGAATACTAGACTTTTTCTAACAAATTAGCACAGAAATGCCAGAACACTGAGCCAAGCTGACAGTGCTGGATCGCGGCACAGGGAAGCTGTGTTTATTTCTGTCTCGCCAAGCCGCTTGTAGCGCTCATCTCCCGGGGCCAGAGTTCATCGGGAATGGCTGTAGAGACACTGACAGATTAGCTGGAGCCACGGAGATCTTCAAATTTATTTCTCTATCTTGTTAAAGCCCTTTTACTATTGGATCAGATGCTCAGTACACAATATTCTATTTGTAGCACAGATAATTTCTCATTTTGTAGTCATTTTTCTCTCACAGATCTCTTATGTCTTCATATGATATTTCACTGAGATAGTCCTTGAATTTTTTAGTCAACCAATATTTTAACAAGTTTAGAAAATTTCATGAAGTACTAAAGATATGAAAACACAGACGTAAAAGATTTGCATAGCAAAGGGCCCAATCTAGTTCAGCAGACAGAAAACAAGTCAGTAATTAGAGGAAAATCTGGTACTCAAGTGACTGATTAAAAAAGTGGGCACTCTATTCCCAGTTCACCATCCTTCCAAATTTTGCACTGTTTCATGGAAGCCTAACATTTGGAAACTTTCCCTCACCGTTTCTACAATTATGGAAGTCCAGAGAGCAAAGGCAGCCCACCACTGGGATCTGTGTGAGGTGGTGGCCCTCGTGCGCTCTGTCACTGGCTGAGTCCTAAACGCAGAGCCACCTTCTGCTCAAGAGTCCTCTCAGATGCTTCTCAGATGCAGTGCTTCTCAGATGCAGCGCCATGGAAGCAAGGCGGGTGCTCCTGAGGCGCTCCTCAGGCCTGGTCCCCAGGGCTGCCCCTCCTGCCTTCTGCACCTCCCCCTCCTCTGGCAATCCTGCCAACAAAGGGCTCCCTGGGAAACAATGTGGGCAGAGACAGGGCTGGGTTCCTAGATTAAGGCTGAGGCTAACAGGGCCTTTGATGGTGAAAATTATCAAAACTCCCCAATATCCTGAGATACTCCTGCGTACCTTGAACTACTTTTTTGTCATAAATGAAGAATTGCTACTGGTATCCTATGTACACAGATGTGGAACTCTGCTAAACACTCTGTAATGAGCATGAAAGTGTCCCCTAAAACTGAGTTATCTGGTCCCCATATGTCAATGGGGCCACTACTAAACAAAGTCATACATTGGTTTTCTGTGGTTGCCATAGAGAATTGTATAGACTGTGCACAAACAACAGAAATGTACTTGTCCATGTTTCTACGGTGTTATGTAATATTTTACGGTTTAACATAAATATAGAATATATATGTATATTAGTTATACATTATTTAGTATACACATATTCAAAACATGAAATATTAATTATATATTAACCATATTCAAAAATATACTGTAAAAATGTGTGGTGCATTGATTGCACTTTTTTTTTTTTTTGTGGAACTGGGGATTGAACCCAGGCCCTTGCACTTGCCAGGAAAGTGCTTATTCTACTGATCCATCTTCCCAGGCCTACACTTTTGAACAGATAGCTGTGCATCATGGCATGGATTTGACTGAAAGAAACAAAACTAGTGCCTAATTAAAGTAAATGTACAAAGTACTTCTCGGTATACCTTGCTAATATGGGTGAATGATTCATATTACTTTGTTTTCTATTTTTCTTACCTATCCTATATACACAATAGCTAAAAGAAATTAGACAATAGAAGAATTTATAACAATGAGTAACATTCAAAATAACATTTAACATTAGATTTTGCTGTCAGTAGTCCTGGAGACTGATTGAGCCCAACTCATGTGCACTGGTGTCCACATGCAGAATCTCTGTGGTTCTTCTCGCTCTCCCTATATGCTCAGTTGTCCAGGCAGCTTGTGGCACAGAGCTAATTGGTGGCCTACTTGCTACACCCAGCTGAATTAAACAAGCATGGCGCGGGGTGTGGGAGGCCAACGGGGCTTGTTGTCAGCAGCACAAAGGCAGACTGGGAGAGGCTGCCGACATGCGGGTAGAGATGCTGCTTGGAGGAGCTGCGGGAAGCTGCGGGAAGCGGCTCGTTCTCTTGGGCTGTTTTGCTGGAAGACCTTGGCATGCTGGCTTTCCTGATGAAATGTGGAAAAGCTTGGGTTCTTGGCTTAGTTCCTCTTCTCTCATTGCTGGGACAAATACCTGACACTCAAAATACAGAAAGAAAGGTTTATTTAATCTCACAGTTACTGGAGGTTTCAGTCCATATTCCACTGGCTCCAAGGCAGAGCAGCACAATGCACAGGGCCACCTTTCACGGCAGCAGCAAAGAGCAAGGGCTCAAGGGAGGAGCAGCAGCAGCTCAAGCAGCCGGCTTCTCTTCCCACCTGACATTGTAATGCGAATCACCTGCCCCAGGGCGGGTGCAGCCTCCACATCCACAGTGACCAGCCACAAACTCCAGAAGCCACCCCAAGACTGCATGCGGCTTTGAGGGGACACTTAAACACAAACTGTAACAGTCCTCAGCTTGAGCATCGATTCCTGGCTCAGGAGGGGAAAATGGTGCACTGCTCAGCCTCAGGAAGCTTGTCCCATCTGCTTTCCTCATATCTGGAGAAGCTTGGTACCTCCCTGATGCTGAGGATGGCTGTGGTACCTTGGGGGAGCTCTGGTGCTTACCTTGAGCATTGCTTCCTAATTCCAGTTCAGATCCCTCAGCCTGCTAGCACAGATCCTTCATCCTGCTGTCATGGACTTCCCTGCTCCCACCACTGACTGACCTTTGGGCCCTTCTCACATGTAACTGTGAAGCAGGCCTGCATGAGACTTTGTTGTGGGCTCTCGGCCTCCAGTTGGACTGGGAAGAGGTATTGTCATGAGCTCTAGGCCCTCAGCTAGATTCTTTAGTATCACTGTGTGGATAGATTTCCTACGTTTGTAGTATGTGATTTTGAGGTGATTCATTATAAAGTGCTGCTATAAAAAATGTCCTGTACTATATTGTTCACCTTGCAAGGGTCTGAGTTCAATCTCCAGTTCCGCAAAAAAAAAAAAAAAAAACTACAATGCAAAAAAAGAAATCTAATAAGATTTGGATAAATATAACTGAAATTCAAAAAAACACTCATGCCCAAAATACAAATGAGATAGCCAAAAATACTACTAGTGGATCCCGCCCCAAGCTCTACCAGTGAGTGGGAATTTGCCCGACTCACAAGGCTTCCCAAATCAGTGAGTGTGTGGTGAGTCTGAGGGAGAGCCTTTGGCTTCTTCCCACGTGAGCTATCCAGATCCCCACCCCAAAGCCCTCCAAGCCAGTGACCGGCCTGAAACCTCAGGACCCACTCACCAGCACCTCCCTGGATCCCCTGCCCTAAAGCCCGCTGAGCGAGTGGGAATTTCCCCAACTCCCTATGGGGTGGGACAGGGAATTCCTGGAAAATGTCTTTCCTGCACAGCTGGCCTGGAGTTCTACACTCACTGAACTTTGATGCCCAGGGAGTCAGGGAAATAAAAACAACACTGAGATACCATCTTACTCAGGAAAGAATGGCTATCATAAGGAAATTAACCAACAACAAATGTTGGAGAGGTTGTGGGGAAAAGGGAACACTTCTCCACTGCTGGTGGGAATGTAGACTGGTACAACCATTGTGGAGATCAGTGTGGAGACTCCTCAAAAGAGTAGGATTGGAAATCCCATTCAAGCCGACAATCCTCCAACTGGGTTATTTTCCCAGAGTAACTGAAAGCATTGTATCATAGTGATATATGTGCACCTATGTTTATAGCAGCACAATTTGTGATAGCAAAATCTTGGAAACAACGAAGATGTCCATCACATGAGGAATGGTTGAAAAAGATGTGGTATTTCTATATAATGGAGTATTACTCAGCTATTAAGAAGAATAAGCTTGAAGCATTTATATTGAATTGGACGCCACTTGAACATATAAGTGAAATAAACTAGACACACATGTGTAAATATTGTATAGTGTCCCTAGTATAAGTGAAAAGAAGAAATACAAATGGAAATGTACAACTACTAAAAACAATTGAGTCCGATAAGGCAAAGTGAATGGCATATGCTGCAGGATACTTATCAGCTTTTCTTCTGGATGGTTAACAACCTAAGTTCACAGATCAAAATTTGAGAAATAAAACAGCCACAAGGCCAGCCAACATTTTGGCCTTAGCCTTCCAAGGTGAGCGAAGACTCAGGACATAGGAGAACCTGTACTGCAACATCATGAAACTCAGTTGAGCTCCAAATTTTCTGAACAAGGAGATTATGGAGCCACAGAGGAAAGAGATTGATGATCTATAGTGTGCCTGGGGAGAGTCACATAGAGAGAAAACTTTCTCTCAGGCTCTCACAGAGAGCAAGCTGACAGCGGAGTGCCCATCTTTGACAAGTGTAGACAAAGGAAGGGGTATAGAAAGGAAGAGTCATGATGTGTGTGTGTATGGACAGTACCATTGAGATACATAATGCCGTGCTTCTACATAATTCTATGAGAGGCAAGGTTTGCACTAATAGTGGTTGGACAGGATATTATGTCAGCTTCTAGTACTATGTACAACCACTAGGAAAATAACAAGGTAGAAAGTATTAATTATTGAATCTTTGATGTAATTCGGGTATAAAAGATAAGATATGTAAACAGTTACACTCTCTTAATCTACTGATCAGAGACATATGCTATAATAATGTCTGTAATATAATATCATGTATGCACCTTCTATGATACCAAAACATTATGAAAACAGTTTGGAATGTATTAATTTATCAAATTTATCTTATCAAGGTATCTTAAAACTGTCTCATTGATATTTGTACTTCAATAAAATAAATTTTTTTTAAAAAATACTACTAGTAAAGCAACTTGAGAAGCTTAATTCACTTTTAGTTCTCAAAATTAAAGCAGCTGAGAAATGATTGCGAGCCAGATGATCAGAAATCACGTGATTTGCTACCATCAGTACACAAAACATCAAATTTTAAAATTGACTTTTGTTACAGAGGTCATTAATACCAACAAGTTAGGTAGCTGTATACATTTGGATGCAAATACTTATATTTTGAAAATAATAGAGCAGCATAGACATGTTTGAGATTAATAAAATACTTTAGCCTGAATGTTGTCACTCAAAACAAGTTTTATTTCTAATCATCCTATCTAGGCATTTGGCATGCTATGTTTTCATGACACTAATTGATGCTACCATTAGAATGATTGTCACATGCAATCTTAACATTTGCTTTTCTTTCTCAATTATAGTAAACAAAGCATATAAAATTCTCCATGATGATAAATTTAAGGTCAATTCCCAGTTACCACCCTACTTTAACCATGTTTGAAACAGCATGATGTATCTTTCTTTTGGCTTCCTGGAAACCAAACTAAACTCTCTGGATATGTTTCCTACTTCACCCATACTCCTTCGATTTTTTTTTCTTTCCCCACCAAACAACTGCTCAACTTAAAATTGTGATTTACTTTCTACTCTCTATTTCATTTTATTTTATTTATTTATTTAGTTTTTTGTCTTTTTGAGACAGAGTCTCACTATGCAGTTCAGGCTGGCCTTAAGCTCACTTTGTAGCTCAGGCTGGCCTCGAACTCACAACAATCCTCCTGCCTCAGCCTCCCGAGTGCTGGGATTACAGGCATGCGCCACCATGCCCGGCTTGATCTACTCTCTATTTTAAAATCACTCATCTGACAGTATCATCTAGTCTTAAGATTTCACTGTCACCTACACGTCCATAAATAGCAGAATTTATATTTCCCATGACAATTAGATTCCACAGTGATATTTGTACAGCCATAAATCAGTGATGATAGGTACACATATATATATATATATATATATCAGTGGATTACTTTGTTGTAGACACATCAGAGTGTAATTACACAAATTAAGATGTCTGCAACAGTACGATATGAAGAAATCCAAGGTGACTGCCCTCATACTCGATGGTCAGAACTGACTGAAATGACACTTCATTGTTCTTGTGAGATGTCTCTCTTACCCTTCCCTTACCACTTCACAAAAGCTGAAATGCTCCTTTTGCTAAAGGCAGGGGGTTTGGACTTATCCTCTTCATTAATCTTTTTCATGCACTTTGCAAGCATTTTTCTCTGCTCAATTTTGATGTTGCATCCAAATCTGCCCTCGGGTTTTCCATCTGTGCTGTTTGTCACCATATTTACACTTCATGCTTCATCAATCACCATCTGAGTTGTTTTTTTTTTTTTTTTTTCTTGTTATTTTTAGATTGTTTGTGAGTGGATAATTTATTTTAAGAAGTTTATTCACTCACAGTGGTGGAAGCTAAGGGGATGACCCTCAAGGTCTGTATTCATCATGTGGGGTGCGGGGCACTGGGTCATCCCTGAAGTGTTGCAGAGCATCGAGGGGTGGACGCATTGCAAGCCTGCCATGGAGCGCTTGCCTCTGTAATAAGTGCCTCTCTATCGATAACCCACCATTCCAAGGATGAATCCATTCAAGAGGAAAGAGTCCTCCAGACGTGATCATTTCCCCAAAGCCCTACCTCCAAATACCATGAATGAATGAATCCGGGGGCAACATTTCCAACATGATTTTTGAGGTGTAAAAGTTAAGAGCGTAACAATGATCCACTCGAAACCTCAGTAATACACAGCAATAAACACTTAGAGATGTGCAGGGGCTGGGATTTGGCTCAGCAGTAGAAGGCTCGCCTAGCACGCTGGAAGCCCTGGATTTCATCCTTGGCACCAAAAACAGAACAATAAATTAAAAAAAAAAATTGAAAAAGAAATGTGTGGTACAATTGGTGTGATGCCACCCTGGGGCGTAGCAATCCAGTAGGGCTCCAGTTCAGCTCAGCGACTCTGCTCCATGGGCCCTTCTGGATAATTGTTTGTCAAGTGAGACATTTATATTTACTAAATACTGAAGGAACATAAAACAGGACTGTACAAAGTGTCTAAGGCTATTGTCAGCCAGCAGTACTGGCCTGTGGTCCCAGACGCTCAGGTGGCTAACGTGAGCCACTGGTTGGAGGTCAGGCTGGGAAGCACAGTGAAACCCCCTCTCAGAAGGAGACAGATAAAAACATAATTTAAGCTTAAATTCAAAGCTGCTTAAGCCCAGCTTCAAGAAGTGATAATAGACACCTGGGAGGAATTAAATCTGTTTGTTTTTCAGGTAAAACATTTAATCTTTCATGATATCTGAGGGAGAAACATGTCTCTGAATTGCCAATCCCAATATCTGGAGAAGGATGTTTTCTCTCAAAATTTGACTTACTTGTTTCTTTCTGAAATAATCAGTATTATTAGCAAGAGGGGATAGATTAGCACACCAAGGGGTTTGGACTGTGGGGATAAATGCGTGTCTCCAAAACAGAACATGTGAGAGATTTCTTTGAACTACACAGTGTACTTCATTTTACTTGCTAATCTGAGTTTGCAAAAAACTGAAATGAGTAAACTCAAAACTTAAAAATATAAGAATTAAAATATTAGGCATTCCTGTTATAGTGTTTTGCAATTGTTCTGTAGGAAACAAATGCTAAGTATATACACATGTATGTGTTCATTCTTACACTAATTTTGCTCAAGTACTATACATATTATTCCTCAGTACATTTAATTTATTCTTGGGAAAATAATATGATCACTGGTAAACAAAATATTTGGTGTTTCATGTCTTAAAATGCATTCTTATTGCATACTGCATTAAAAATTGATTAGTGATAATTTTTTCTTACATGGCTTACTTTAGGCAGTCATGATAAGCCTTGAGTTTGAAAACATTTTAACATTTTTATGCTACTTCTAGGAATATTTTCTAAACATTTAAATAGCAACTTCCTCCTGCATAAAAAGATAGTCTTATTATTGTTTTGCATTCAAATGGCTTGTACCACATTTTGGAAAACATACTGCTTACGGCCTTAATTTCCAACTCATTATCAGTTTTACACAGCCCAGCATGTCAAAGTCTAGCGATTATTTTATAAAGACATGGCTCTATTCTTAAGAATACATGATGATTACAAATTCTTAAAATACAAAGAGTTCCATAATCACTGTGTCCCTTGTGTGACATTCATAGAATTTGTTTAATAAATCAGTTTTATTGGCGATTATGAACCTGGGATCCTGGGTTTTGCTATATTAGCAGCCGTATCTGTGTGGTGCAGTTCTGCCCTGCATGACTGCTGGTTGTGAGGACATACATAAAGATTAGGTAATGATGAAGCCTGAGATGCAGGCCAGTGATGTTCAAGTTATAATGTTGTTACCTTTCGATCAACAGTTTGTGTCATGGAATTCTCCGGAAGGAAAATCCAATGGGCTTCTATGTGGGAAATTTATGTTTTCCATCAACTAACATTCTAGTTGTTTTCGAGAAGTAGTTTATATTATGGTGGTGTAAGGATACTCCGCTATAATCACTTCTACTACACTTGCAACTTCAGTACTTCCCCATGGGACACAGGGCCCCCGGAGCCTCTAATCACCCACGTGTTCTCCACAGCAGTGAGAGGTCTGGGGAGGATTTCAGAGTGAATGCTTGGAAAGGATCTCAACTCAGACTCTGGTTCCAACAGCCCGATAGCCATTAATCTGTCATGTTGGCCCTCGAGGAAATACCATCCCTGTTACAACTCTGTCCTCCTCCCATGGGTCTGAAAATGTTCAGTACTGCAGGATTCACCTTTTTTACCAAAAATCTTTAAAATTCAGACAGCAATTTTTTCTCACCCTTTATTTACATAAATAAGAAACTGGAAAAATAAATGGATACTCTGATTTGTTCCCCTCTGAACTAAATAGAATGATAAATACAGCTGAGAGAAAAAAGAGAGATTTGAAAATTAACAGAAGTCTTCTATGCTTCTTGGATTTTTACAAAAGTGCCCTCAGCTCTTTGTGTTCTGCATCTGATATAACATTGATTTGGTAACAACTTTCTGTCAGGCACATTAATCTGGCTGAGACGCCACCACTCTAAAAGTTTGTTTATTTTCAGAGAAACAGGGAGTGATGCTGACATTCAAAGTTCCTGTCCCCAACACTGCAGGGCCAGGCAGCACCAACAGGGAAGGGGGTCAGGGCAGGTTTCATGGCTCTGGGGGGATTAGCAGCCCATCCTCGGTGTGCAGCTCAGATGTCCATCATAGTGTGTCCTGCAGAGTCCAGATTGGGATACTAAAATATTACCATGAGATTATATATGCCTCTTGACTTTGTTTTTAATTTTTGGTACTTAAAAGGATCTCATATTCAACTTCCAGGTAGGGTCACCTAATGAAGATATCACACAGTTGAGGAGATTTAATGAGAATTTAGAGGCAATGAGAAGAAAAGAAAAATAGCAGTTGTTTTTCAGTGCCACCCTTGGGTCAGGCTCACTGTCAGGGTACTTTACTTGCACGACATTCTGTAATAGTCATTTTACTTATAGGACAAAATTTATTACATTTTATAGATAAAGGATCTACTCAAGAGGATAAGCTTATTTTAAATGATACAGAATTGATTTCAAGTATTATGAGTTAAGAAATTATTACATCCAAGTTAAATAAATTTGGTTAGATTCTAAAAACAAGTATTTTCAGTAAATCAGAGGTATGAATTTTAGAATTCCTTGATAAGTATAGAACTTTCTCTTAACAATACTCCCCATGAGAAAAAAAGTGATTCCCACTCTCCAGTCCTAATCTGAAGTTCCATAGCAGACTTCATGTATCTAATGAAAGAACAAAAATGAGTTAGCTATCTGTTTTGAGGGAAATCTATAGCTTGAATATGTTTTTAAGCTTTGAATGTTAATTTTCAACTTATTTCCCCACAATGATAAACAAATTTGTTATATACTACATCATATACAATCTTTGCAACAAAGGAAGCCAGAAACATAATCGTAAGGAGACACTGCAGCATTCTAAGGCACTCTTGGCATCCACAAGGCCATGAATTCTCTCTGTGGTATAAAAAAAGGAGAGAGAGAGAGAGAAGAAAGAAAGAAAGAAAGAAAGAAAGAAAGAAAGAAAGAAAGAAAGAAAGAAAGAAAGAAGAAAGAAAGAAAGTGGAAAGAAAGAAAGAGAGAGAGAAAGAAAGAAAGATAGGAAGAA
Source organism: Ctenomys sociabilis (assembly GCA_004027165.1). NCBI lineage: Eukaryota > Metazoa > Chordata > Mammalia > Rodentia > Ctenomyidae > Ctenomys > Ctenomys sociabilis. The sequence continues at coordinate 29,636 of PVKA01001413.1, read as the reverse complement.
AGAGAGAAAGAAAGAAAATTCCATCCCCTAAGAAACTGACATTCTTGTTTGTACTAATGACAACAAATAATACCTATCCCTCCACCTTTACTGATCTTGTCTATAAATCAGACCACACAGCATTTGTATTAGTTTTCCATCACTGTTGTTACAAATTATCATAAAGTGACCACGGAGGTAGCTGTAGAGCTGGTTTCTTGGGGGCTTTTGGAACACATTTATTTCCCTTTCTTTACTTGTAGAAATTCCCTGTATGTTCATTTTACAAAAGTATTAGTCTAACTTCTGCCTCTTTTCTTCCTATTATTTCTCTCTCAACTTGACCCTTCTGCCTCTTTCCTCCAAGGGCTCTTGCCACAATAATGAGTCCACCTGGGTAACCCGGAGTAACATCCCACTTCACAATCATTGTCACCTTTGCAAAGCCTTTTTTTTCCTACATGGTAAACTCTGCATGGTTTGTGTAGGTGGCAACTTTTAATGTTTGTGTACACTAAGAAAGGAGTAATCAAAAACACAAAAGCACCAGTATTTCTGTAATTTCACACATTCCTATATTTTGCAGTTCACAGTTGCTCATTCTTCATCCATAAAAGCCAAACTCTTTACATACTGGCCTTGTTTATTGCAAATGCCCCACTCTTTCTGGCCTCAGAAGTCTCAAGACTGCAATTTATGTACTCTAAAATATTTCTAATGTCTTTTCTAATTTTCACTGAAGGTTTACTTATTAGTTTAAGATCCATAGATAAACGGAAACTGTGATAGCAAGGAACATGTCTTGTATTAAAAAGTAAATACAACTACATTTATTCAATGAATTAATAAATAATTTATAAATCTAAATAAAATTCTAAATGTGTATTATAAACTAAGAGAATTATAGAGCTGTGCTGAAATTTAAGTCATACTGCATTCCTTTTATACAATACAAAAGAAATCTCAAATTTATTTTAGAAGTGAAGATACTGTAAGACTAAAAATAGGAAACCAGTGTAGTGCACTAAGCAGAATCAATGTTCAGTGTGTCTCCAAGGTGAACCCCCCTCTAAAAGTCTCCCCGAAGTTTCAAAGAGTATCACCCACTAATACTGTCAATTTGCTAGCATGCTGGATCTGACCTTCTGACAAGAAAACTGATTGTGCCACATCTCCGAGACACAGAATAGAATTTAGATTCCAATACATTTGTTTAGTGAAATGTACGACTGCAACAGAATAGTGAAGCCTGTGTAAGCAGCCCATTCGTTACTTCCCAGTGGTCCAGTGCCCTAGGAAGATGATTCTAATTTTGCTCTGTGAGCACAGGTTCAAGATAAAGCGAATGAGTGTTCATAAAATTGTTATGAAAGAAAAATAGAAGCATAAATCTTTCAAAAAACACTTTACAGGGAATTTTGAACCTTGACTGGCTGGAAAATCTATTAAATCAGAGTACAGTTTTCTTGGAGCTTAACTGGCATATTTAATATGTTTTTATTTTTGTTTGTTTGCTTTGTTTTGTATTTAGGACGGGGCCTACAGTGTCTCACTGTGTAGATTGGACTCATAGTGATCTTCCTGTTTACAGCCTCCAAAGCTCTGGGGACACAGGGACACATCACCATGCTCAGTGTCAATCACAATCTCAGTACATCCCCGCAGGCCCAGGGATTGAACTCCCAGCCCCTGGGTCTGCCTAATATTTCACAAACCTGGCAATATCTGTTCTACTACTTTCTCTCTTCTGCTTATTTAAACTGAGTGATAATTGCTCTGTTATAATCATTCTTACATAAATTAGTGTATTTTCACTAATAATCCTTTTAGTATCGCTGGTGATGTTTTCCTCTAAAATATTTTGCATAACATATAATTAATGTATCTTATTGCTTATATTCTTTTTCTCTCTAAAGTTAATTACAAAGATTTTAGAGGAAGACTTTGAAACCAATATGCTTTTTCTGATTTTTTAATCTAGTTATTTTGTATTTTAAAAAGGAAAATAACAAAAACATATAACAAGAACAAAGACAAAAATAAAGCATCATAAACAATAAAAATGGTACAGAATCTCAAAACATGAACAGGAAACTAACATTGGTTATTTTATTGCATATATTTATTGTTCAGACTACTAAATATAGGTATTTAAGATTGATCAAATAGTTAAAACATTGACTATTCTAGGCTCGTGAGATAGCTTAGCAGACTACAGCAACTGCTTAGGCAAGCTCAGGCAAGTGCAGGGACTGAGGTTGGACACCCGGCATCACACGCTATGCCAGCCCCACCATTAGGGTGGGCTGAGTCAGCCAGCAAAATAAAAAGCATTAATAATTCCTTTCTATAAAACTATAAACCTTGAAATTTTTTTGTCCTTTTTACTCTTTAATTCATTTTAAAGATAGTATAAAAACAATAGTTAAGTCATCAGAAATGACATACACGGGCCAGCCAAATAGCTCAGTGGATTAAAGCACCTGCAAGTAGGCCAGAGGCTGGAGGTTCAATGTCCAGGCCTGCTGTCCAGGCCATGCCCCTGAGGGGTCCTGAGATGGTGACTGAGACTGGGCATGGTGGTGCACACCTGTACTCCCAGCTCTTGGGAGGCTGTGAATAGGAGAATCACTAAGAGTCCAACCTAGGAGTGAGACCCTGAACACCCTATAGACCCTTCCCTAAAAAATATAAAAGAAAAGAAAGAAAGAAAGAAAGAAAGAAAGAAAGAAAGAAAGAAAGAAAGAAAGAAAGAAAGAAAAGAAATGACAGACATTTTAAAAATAAAAAATATGATGATAAGTATTCAACAGTGGTTCTTATGTTGCATATTGTTATCTTCAGTGTAGTTGCTCAGGTTACAGATGCTAGCATATAAAATTGGTCAAAGTAAAAATTTTAAGCATTAACTGCTACCTTCAAAAAAAACTAATAGAAATTAGTGGTACAATTGTCTTAGTTAGCCCATATATATACTTATATGATATTTCTTCTTCTTTTTTCTTATCTCTCCTCCTTTCCCTCATTTCAACTGCTTATTTCTTAAGTGAAACAAACCAGACCCACATGTGTAAACATCGTGCTGTCTCCCAAGTAAAAGAACCTGAAAGAGAATAAAATCTGAAAGGTACAATAGGTACAGTAAAAAGGAAAGGAACTATGCTTTTCTAAAATGCTTACCTTTATATCATTCTTTTCATTACTAAATAGTTGTGCATAAATATAACCAGAAAACAATACTCTGAGAGAATCAACCAAATTATGTTTCCAGCTTCTTAAGCTCCATAAAATATTCTAGGATGACAACTATTGTAAAGTGACTAGCATTTACCAATAGTTGGTCACTTCCACATAACAAATAATCACCGACAAATCTCAATTGCTGCTGTTTATATAGCAAAAATAAGGTAAATATATCTGCACATACAAAATAGGATAGATATACAGCTATTTTCTCTAGTTCAATGAGAAGAGTTGAGCTAATAGTGCTTAGACCAGAGATCATATCTACATCTTGTACTGTGAATAACTACCATGAAGACAACAATATGCACTGTGTTAATTAGTGTAACTGTCCTACTGACCTGTTTTGAAATTGTCTCATTACTATTTCTTTCTCATTAAAATTAACAAAAATAGAAAAGGAAAAATAAAAGATCTCTTTTCAGTACACTTATGTATCATTTGAAAAAGTCACTCAATAAATATTTAAGTTTTTAAGCAGGACAAACATACCACACAAAATAATTACATTGAGAATATTTTTAGAATAACTTATGTTTCTTAATCTCTTATATATTTATGTACTTGGCACAGGGTTTCACTAGGCAACTCAGACTCATCATAATCCTTGCATGTGCGACTCCCTGGAGCTGGGATCACAGGCATGTCCCAATACCCCCAGTTGTGGTGGCCACCAGAGCAGGCCTAGGTTCCCAGGGCAGGTACTGCATGTGGTACCAGGGATTGAACTCGGGTCCTTGTACCTGCCAGGCAGGCATTTATTTATTTATTTTTAATTTAATTTTATTTTATTGAAGAACAAATAGCAATGAGAGAGTTTCAAATCAAATTAGCAGGACAGATTCAATAATTAATGCATTGCATATTGTTTTCATAGTGGTTTGTTGTCATACAAAGTGCATACATAATATTCTACTTAGAGCACTATTAGAGCAGATGTCTCTAATCAACAAATTAAGGGAATATAGCTATATACTTATCTCATTTTTTAAAGCTGAATTATAGTACAGTTTTAATAATTAATACTTTCCACCTTGTATCCTGTCCAAACACTATTAGTGCAAATCTTCTCATAGAATTATGCATAAGTACTGCATATTTATCCTAACTGTACTGTTTATACAAACACAGAATGGTTCTTCCTTTGTATCCCCCCCTTTTGTTGTTTAGTCCTGTAATAGATGGACATTCCATTATCATTCAATTATTATAGGTGCCTGAACTCAGCAAAACAATCCAATACAGTCCAGCACTCCACAACAATAGTGGGTTATCTGAAGAAGTTGTTGACCAGAGCCATTTACAGCTCAACTTATTATTATGACCTTATTTTATCTACCTCATCTTTATACTTTTCTGCTGGATGGTTAAGACCAAGATAAAGCAAGACCTATATAACAAAAAATGTAGCTTTTGTGTCTGATGAGGTCAGTCAAGTCCCCTCAGGGTTTATCCTGCAACCCCGTACCTCACTCTGTACATCCTTCAGGCAGGCATTTACACTGCTGAGCTAGTTTTTCAGCTGAGAATAATTTAAAGGAACACATTTTAGAGATTTATTTACAAAAATTTGTTTTTTCTGAATAAGTGAAAAATTGAGAACAAATAAAAATGATGAGATGTTAGCATCCATGTGGCCATCCTGGTTTAGAAAATGTATTTAAAAAACCCTAATTGAATTGTATACTGTCAAAATGTATAGTTACCAAGAGAAATGATTAGTAAATAGGAAAATTTATTTACAGCCAGGCACAGTGATGAATGCCTGCAATTCCAACTACTCAGGCAGCAGAGACACAAAGAGCACAAGTTCAAGTCAGCCTTGGGCTGCTTACGAGATATCTTACAATAAAGAGGACTGAGGGTACAGCTCAGCACATATCACTGGTCCCCTGTTTGCAAGAACGTGGGTTCAGTCTCCAGCACTACAAACAAGTTAAAAAAAATGATAATAATTTTGAGAGGGAAGTTCTGAAATGAAGCCGGGAAAAACCCTATCAATTCTCACAGATGACGATCAAGATTTTGCTTTTGTTGTAAGCAAAATTGCAGGAAAGGAGATCGCTGCAAAAGGTCCCTCTGGCACGGCGACCCTGGAGCTCTCAATTACAGGCTGAGCTGTGCTGGGTCTGGGGCCCCTAGTGTACAATGAATAATGTACTTTACAGATGCTTCAACGAATATTTTCCTGTAAGTGAAAATATTCAGTATGAGTGGAGAAAGTACCTGCCTTACCGTTTTAAAGGATGGCTCTGTTGCTTCCAGTGAGTGGAGGTGGAATGCTGAGTCCTGCAGGAGGCTGCTGGCCTATTATAGCTGCCAGAAGACCGGACAGGGTCAGAGACACAGGAGCAGCAGAAGTTGGGTTTGAAGTGCATGTGGAGTGGAATGGAGGGCCGCACTGGCTTCTGGCTATGAAGTCTGACTGCGCAAAGAGAACAGAATCATTGCTACTACGCAAAACCGCACTCCTTTCTACTGCAAGGGTAAATACAGGGTCACCTTGACCTCTGTAAGACTGAAAATAACTTTCTAAAATGTTACACCCTGTTTACTGATATATTTATTAGCTTGGAATAATCAAATTCACCTAAAAGACCTTGCACCTTGACATTTCTATTTCCCTGAATGTGCTTTATTCTGCCAGGAAGAATTCTGTTATCTATCTTTGCCTTTCGAAATTCTGCTTTCTCTTTAGGAATTAAAACAAATCACTCATAAAACTTTGTTAATCCTGCAAAGTAGACAACACCTCTTATGCTTTGGAATATTTAAGCTCCGACTTCAAGAGCACATACTACACATAAGACAATACATTATTGTTAATTCAACAAGATGGTTGCATCTTTTCTACTAACTACTCAACTGCTCAGAAATATCAGTACTGCTTTTATACTTTATATTTATACTTTATATTTTAACTTATTCATACTTTATAACAGCACATTGCGTTGCAGATGCTCAGCTAGTGTACCGGGAATCGCTGGAAAGGAGATCGCTGCAAAAGGTCCCTCTGGCACGGCGACCCTGGAGCCCTCAATTACAGGCTGAGCTGTGCTGGGTCTGGGGCCCCTAGTGTACAATGAATAATGTACTTTACAGATGCTTCAAAGTTAGACCCACTTTGTTTTTGTTAAACCTTGATTAGTGGCATATTATAATGCACTATTTTAGGTAATGAGATGCTTGCTGATGTGTGCTGCCCTTTTGTTTTCTAACTCAGTGGTGTGTGAGTATACATCCAAAGAATTTGCCCATCAAAGGCAGCCTACAGCTACCTGATTACCTTTTCCCCTTACATTTAGACCTAGGCAAATTGGTACTTGGCTAATGTTACACGCAGAAGGTAAATGTAACTGCAGACATGGGCTCCAAGGTTGGTCTCTACTCCCTTCAGCCTCACTACCTGTGCTGGAGAAGGCAAAAGCCGACCACTCTCAACAAAGGTTCTGTCATTTTACCTAAGTTGTGCTTCTGTCTTACGATTATTCAATTGTCCGTTGTCTCTGACTCTCCCATCCATACTGTATTCACTCATAGAAGATTCGTTATCGTGGGTTTCCCCACAAATCTTGTGCACAAATCAGTCTCTGTCTCAGTCCTTACTAGAGTACATGTATTCAGACATCAATAAATCTGTTAAAATGTAAGAAGAAAAGTCTTTATATAAAGTAATCATCAAAAGGGCTAGGAGATAGCTCGGCGGTCTGAGCACCTGCCTGGCAAGACAAATACCCACCTTGCTCCCTGGCACTGCATGCCGTGCCAGCTGCGGAATTCTGAGCTAGCTTGCTGGCCCTCGAAACTTGGCATGGTGTCTCATGCCTGCAATCCCAGAGCTGGGGAGGCTGAGATAGGATCGCTACATGCCTGAACTGCCCTGCTAGACACTGTGCCAAATAAATAAATACATTTTACAGGTTATTTCAAAACTAAAGCATAATACTTCATTAACTTTACATACAGCAAAACTAGAAACAAGTACATTTAGTCAAAATGATTTTTAGGGACCAGGGACATGGCTCAGTGGAATAAGTACTTCCCTGGCAGGTGCAAGGGCCTGAGTTCAATCCCCGGTTCTGAAAAAACAAATTTAGACAGTATTTTCATCAACTTTTAATACATTTTCAGAACAATTTTCAAGAGCTACACTACATATATAATTTACCTTATTTTATATCCCACTACATTAGAAAAGTCTAACTTGTGTGTATACAGTGTTCTGATAGATATTGATATTTAGGCAAAACACAGCTATTTAACAATTATTTAAATGAATAAACCTGAAAATGATATGGTGAAATTTAATGAAAACAAACTCCAATTAACAATTTTGCTTGCATTGTCTTTCAGTAGGTTTGTCCAATAATATACCATTAATTTCTGTCTGCTGTGAATTAAACAAATTCCCAAATTATTTAAATAAATTGTGGTTTTCTACCACTAAAACACAGCCACTGTGTGGGACAAAACTGTGGGTAGGAAGACATAGGTTAACTGTAGGTCCAGTGTACTACAAGACTGATGGTCAACTGCAGCTCCATCCTGTGGGACCCAGCAGGAGGGCAGACCCTTTTATACAAGGCAAAGCAGTAATGGGATGAGAGGCCTACCCCCTGAGGCAGTAGTGGGTGAGAGACCTACCCACTGGGGCAGTAGTGGGATGGGAGGCCTACCCGCTGGGGCAGTAGTGGGGTGAGAGGCCTACCCCCTGAGGCAGTAGTGGGGTGAGAGGCCTACTTGCTGAGGGGGCTTTTTTCTTTAGCAGGGCTGTATCCTGCTCTCTTTCAGAAGCTCTTCTTGAGCCGGGCGTGGTGGCGCATGCCTGTAATCCTAGCACTCGGGAGGCTGAGGCAGGAGGATTGTTGAGTTCGAGACCAACCTGAGCTACAAAGTGAGCTTAAGGCCAGCCTGAACTGCATAGTGAGACCCTGTCTCAAAAAGACAAAAAAAAAAAAAAAAAAAAAAAAGAAGCTCTCCTTGGACCTCAACCTCTCAGGCATTGCTATCACACAGCTAAAGACATTTATAGATGAAAAAATAAAGTAGGAACTTTACAAAAGTCGTCAGGAGTTCTGGGATCTACTAAAGAAAATTTAGCAGTTGATAACTCCCCTCACCTTTTCCTTCAGTGGTTGCAGGGATCAAATCTGAGGGTTTACTACCGCTGAGGTAAGCTCTTACTTAGTCTTTGGTTGCTTTTTATTTTGGGACAATCTCACAAAGTTGCCCTGATGCATCTGCCACTTTGAGTCCTTCTGCCTGAGCCTGCAAAATAGACAGGCACAGGGAGATAACTCAGTGGAATAATTTCCTGCTTTGGCAAGCACAGGGACAGGACTTCGATCCCTGGTCCCACATACTATGCAGATCCCACTCCCCAGGGTGTGTTGAGCCAGTGACCAGGAATGGGCATGATGGCGCCCACCTGTAACCCCAGTGCAGGGGAGGCAAAAATAGGAGGAGCATGAGTCTAAGCTATGTAGTAAGGCCCTGTACCAAATACTGAAATGAAATTTTAACAAAGTAGGCAGGCACCACCATGCCAGCCCAACAGAAGCCACACTGGGAGCACCGCAGAATTTCTCTTGGCTTGCCCAAGAGAAGGAGGTGAATGGTCAAGGAGGGTGACAGTATGGGGCAGGGCACTGGGGCACACCCCATGAAGGACAGCTCCCCCCAGAGTGATTCTTTTTTTATGAGCAGAATATATTTATTGAGGAAAAGATAGGTCCTGTCTGAAAGGACAGGAGGGAGAAGCCCATAGGTAGTCCGTCCATTAACAATTTTTTTCTGATACTGGGGATTGAACTCAGGACCTTGTGTTTGTCAAGCTGGCATTTACTCTACTGAGCTATCTCCCTGCCACCCCCTGCCCCCAAGTAATCCTGTCACAAAATGATGGAAAGTTGTCAGCTCTTGAACTCTTTCATCAAAATTCCCTGAGTTCATGTTAAAATTTAAATGAGCTTTCAAACATAAAGATGAATATTCAAAATGCTCAAGATCTTCATTCTTTTGCTAAAGTGGACCACTTATAGAAATTATAGAAACAGTCCTAACTGTCCTGTGTCAAGGAAATGTTGACATAAAATTATCTCTCTTTTCAAACTGTGTGTAAGTCTACCTGTGGTGAGGAGAGGCTATAATCCCAGTGCTCAGGAGGCTGAGGCAGGAGGACTGCTAGGTGTGCAAGGTGAGCCCAGGCGACACAGTGATTTCAGGACCACCTTGTAGAGAGAACTTTTCTCAAACAAACAAATAGACATTTACTTCATCAGTACTTTTTCCATTCAATAAAATAAAGTGAACATAATGGTTGTTACTTGGAGATAGACAAATATGAAGGCATAGTTATGAAGAAGATTATAGGACCATATTTTAATATTTTAAAATCTTTTCTTTCTTTATTTGGTGCAGCATCACTGCACAGCTTGGATTCATAGTCTTTTTCCTGTCTCAGCCACCCCAGATCACAGGTGTACACCATCACACTCAGACAAGGTGGTCAGCACTGCACACCCCGGGTTCTGGGGCCAGCATGATACGCAGTACTGGAGATCAAACCCGGGCCCTTGTGCTTGCCAGTCAGGCACTTAGACCACCGAGCTATTGCCCTAGCCTCTACATAACTGTATTTTAGACTGTAATGTCAGCATCAGATGTGCTTAATATTTTTTCTTGAGTCTTTGCTTAAATATATGCAAAAACCTGAACAAATTCAAGTTGTAAATCAAGATTCTATGTGTGTATGTCTGTGTGTGTGTGTGTGTGTGTATACATGGCTTTTTACAAAAGATTACTTAAGCAATTGCATAGCTTAGTTTCATAAGTGAGAGATTCGTATGGCATTCTGTGAGAGAAGCAAGTTAGAAATTATCTGCTAGGAGCTCAAGTTTCAATCACAAATAGAATTTCTTCTTGTTCTAGTATGGCTCCAATGTGTGCCCAGTCTCTTGTGTTCAACGTCCAGCCTTCAAAAGGTGATGACATCATGGGACACTGATTTCATCAAAGGAGTAATCCAGAGAAGATTAGAAAATTAGGCCTGGGTGGAGGAAGGAGGTCCATGTAGTTGACATCTCTTCTTTCATTGTTTTTCTATCTTCCTCTCCTCTCCTCCCCTCCCATCTCCTCTGTCCTTTCCTCTCCTCCCTCTCCTCTGCTTCTCTCTCCTATCTTTCCTCCCTGTCTCTGTCTTTCTCTCTACATCTGTCTCTGTGTGTCTGACTCTATCTGCCTCTGTCTGTTCATCTGTTTGTAAGCTTTGCTCTCTCTCTCTGACCTCTCTCTGTCTCTGTCTCTCTGTCTGTCTTTGTCTCTGTCTGCCTCTGTCTGTCTTTCCATCCATCCATCCATCCATCTGTCTGTCCTAGCTTCCCTTTACCTTTCAATTTTTTATGGCCTGGAGTCAGATGACCATGGACTGCAGTCTCTGAAACTGTGAACTAAAAGAAAACTTTCTTCTTCAGCTTATGTGTCAAATATTTGGGACCACCAACCAAAACCTGACCAACATACTTCCTAATCCAGGAAGTGTCAGTGCTGCTTTTTTTTTTTTTTTTTTTTTTTGTCAGAACCAGGGATTGAACTCAGGCCCTTGTGTTTGCCAGGGAAGTCCTTATTCCATTGAACCATCTTCTGGGCCCCATCAGTCCTGTTCTTAAGGTTTTTCAACTTCTTGAATCAAGGACACCTACAACACCAAAACACTAAAGCCAACTGATTATAAGGAGCAGTTCCTGTGTTGAAAAATGCCTTCACAACTCCTAGATTAGTGTTACAGTAAATAATTATATGCCTTTATTCATATTGACACCCACAATTGACCAGCACAAAACCTGTGGAATGAATGCTTGCTCTGGAACAGCAAACAGAGCACTAGAAAATGCTTGCAAACTAAGACCCCAGGCTTTTTTTTTCTTTTTTTCAGAACCAGGTATTGAACTCAGGCCCTTGTGCTTGTGTTTATTCCACTGAGCCACTTCCCCCGCCCCAAGACCCCAGTTTGATGTAAATTCACACAACAGAAGATTGTGTGCCTCTCCAAGCATTGTGAAAAATTATTTTTCTGCTATTATCTTGTGCCTCCCATAATCAATAAATTGAATAATGAATCCCAAACTGGGTTAAAAATAACACTTCTTTGGTGATACTTGTTGCAGCATATACAAGTTACTCTCTCCAGAGACAAATGCAACAGCAACAGTACTGCGGTCAACTGTGAAGTCTGAGTTTTTAAGATGTATTATGTAAAAGTTATCAACTCAACAGTTATGAGGCAAATGAGGACATAAATTTAATTGCTTCTATCTTTGAGGAAAACATTTGAAATGGTCTCCCTAACTAATTCAAGCTGATGACCAAAAGCCCAGCTGTATTGTTTGTTTTCCCAAGTCACACTTTCCAACAGCCAATTTAGGGTTCTCTTCAGCACATCTTTATAAATAGTTATATTCTACTTTTTACAACTTACAATTTGAATTAAACTGTTTCTCTCTATGGAGATAGTATTTTTTTGTGCTTCGTTGTGCTGACATATTTCACTTCTGAGTACATACTCAGAAGTGAGTATTCAAACTTAATACTACTACTATTTAATCTTGAGAAATTGTACAAGAATTATTAAAATAGGTATTTTTACATGCTGTTTGCCATTAGGCAAGGTACTTTATTGGCATCTGTATATCCTGTTGTTGTTCAATTCATTGAGCCATCATCAATTTATAACATTATGATAAATATATCAATTATAACTATTTTAAGAGCAGTGTCTTAATAACATACATATTATAGCTATTTTTGTGAATTTGCAGAGAGAGAATGCCAACCTGGATACAGAAACAAGTATTCGTTAATGCCCTAAGATTTAAAAAGCAAACTGCCACAGCTTCGATGTCTAATTTCTTAAGCTGACTAACAGATCTTTCAGGGCAAGCAGATACAAACACACATAGACACATTTATCATATTTACTTGACACTTTGCTCCTTGGGGGATACTTAAGATAAACTTTTGCATTAATCAGAATGATTAAGTTTTAAAATGTAATTTATTTTGAGACTTCCTACCCTTGGGCTCTAAGACAGTGGGTCAGATAAAATGTGAAAAATAATGAGCAGGGTCTGTTAACTGAAATTCCGCAAAGGCTGTGGCAGCAGTGAAGTGTAGAACAGGAGTAGATGCGACAGAATATCTAATTAGACGGCCATCTGGCACCACTTAGATACGGGCATCGGGACGTCCACCTCCTAATAGTCCTCCAAGGCGTCCCGCTCTGACACCAGTGTGCTAATTGGTATTCGCAGGAAGGCTCCAAGATAGAAGAGCAACCCTGAATTATGATGTGCGCACACTGATTAAAAGGACTAGAAAAATATGCTCTAGGAAGATTTCAGATAAAATGCTAAAGGTTTCTAAAAGTTATAGCACAAAGGTGAGACTACAAAAAAAAGTATTATAGTCAGATTGCTTGCCCGATATTCTGGTTAGACAACGACTGGTGGAGTATTTTACAGAAATATTCTACACATTTGTTATCTGGCATATCATCACTCCTGCAACTTTTCTAACTTATATTTTATTCATCTTGAAAAGTTCAGGAGCTTAAGAAATATCATGCCACAGAAATTTATATTGTAGGGGAAAGTAAGGAGCTTACATGATGCTTCGTGTTATTGCTTAGATTTGTGAGGGAATGAACTAGGCAAAAGAGGAGAGATAGTATGACTGAATTTGTTCTTTGTTTTTTTGAACAATCATTTGAAGTTTGGCACAGCTTCCATTCTTTGTTTTGTTTGCTCTTTGATATGTTCCTGCCTTAGAAACCCGCAGAGGTCCAGCAAGTCCCAGGTAGCACACTGGCTTCTCTGTTTTCTTTTCCATTACTTCTGTCAGTCCCTGGTTCATTACTGATTTTTCCAGCTTCTTTGCCTTCAAATGAGATTGGCTGCTATGCATAAAAACCAAGGTGCTTTAAAGAGTTGCACGACTTTTAAAAAACTGGAGGAATGTCAGGACTTTAAAGATGAATGTTTAAAGCCTTCAGAAAATTAGACATCCAAGTATTAAATAGACATGACTTTCAAAAGTTTCAAATGCCAGTCATAGTGAGGTAAAATGTGCTTCTCTCTTAGACCTATAGACTTCTCTTTTCCTAAAAGTCCTGTGAGGAGCCTCCTCCGGTGGGCTGCGCTTTGGGTGGGCTGTGCAGTTAATTTCTGCAGATCACAGTTAATTTCTGTCGATATGGCCTTTCCATTAGATGACATCCTACAAATTGACTCGCTTTAGCAGAGACTTGGGACTGCTACAGTGCTGATGTGGTCTCCGTAGGCCCTACACTGGGAAACACTGGTTTTAAAGCAAATTCTTTAAAACTGCTGGGAAATGAAATATCTGTTTAGATTGGTAAGGGAGAATATCCGAGATAATCAAAGGAAACACCTTTTCAATAAACTAGCAGACTCTACTTTAGTTTCAAAGTATAGAAAATGTGTCAACATTGTTATGGTTAATCAAAGAAATAATTCCATAAATGTATTTATAGCATCCAACCAAATATCATAAAAAGAGATGCAAATCTAAAGTATGTATTCCTGCTACAATATATTGTGTGTTTTCTTTACACCACACTCTCAAACCTTTAATGTATGTCTTGATGTTAGTGTATTTCTTGTACTTTTTGATTGAAACTGAGGAAAAATGAGTATATTATAACTCAAGTATTTTAATCCCAGATAGCAAATTTTCTTTAACTAGTTATAAAGGAAGCATTACATATGTTTTAATTCTACGGATAGCAGACTATGTGACAACTTATTTAAAAGCCTCTTTCTAGTTTACAAATTAGTCTAATTGGTTTTTAAATTTCCTTATTTCCATTTGCTTTGCCATTAGCAAAAATGTTACCCCATCCCCTTTGACATACAATGGAATTAGGAGTTTTGGCATGACTTGTTTAAGTACATCATGATTTTAGATTGTAGAGATGGTTTTAGTGCATCATGCTCTGAGAATATGGCTGATACATGAGAATTAAATTACATAAGAATCATACACTGACGCCCAGCCACATGACCATTCCTGATACATCACCACTCTTTAGTCCCATGTGCCTGTTTTTCATGGAAGACAAATTCTAAAAGAATTATCAGCTTTAATAACTACAGAACTGGGGGCCGGGGAGATGGCTCAGTAGAATAAGCACTCCCTGGCAAGCACAAGGGCCTGAGTTCAATCCCCAGTTCTGTCCAAAAAACTGCAGAGCAGAAAACAGTTTGATTCACTTCAGCTTTCTTACTGATACCTCTTCACTGTCTTTAACAATTTGCTGCCAAACACTAAGTAGAAAAAGTCCTTTTATTCAGTGTAAGGTAGGAAGGGACCTTACAGACATGTGTTGAAATCCTCCTTACCTGCACCTCAGAACAAGGCTAGAGTTTAACCATAGCACCTTAACACAGGAAACTAACTTAAAGTGCAATTCAAAGGGGGCTCCTAGTCCAACCTATCATCAGTAAGATTAGCGTACAGATCCACACACAGGGTTACCCTGTGAAAACACTAAAGTAAAACAGGCCTATACAAACATAGGACAGAGATCTTAAAGAAAATCAACTATGTTGGCACCTAGATCTTAGGTCCCAGAATTGGGAGAAAAACAGTATCTCTTGTCATGGTAGCACCACAAAAGCAATGTGCTGATGAAGTACTACATTCTAATGTGTGCCGTGGACCACATTCTGACAACACTCCCTTGTGTGCAGCTTGTTCATGTACTAAGTGGAACCACTGTGCTAAAGCTCATGGCAATGTAGTAGTGAGCAAAACACTTGCCCTCACCACGCTTTACAATGGCATAGAATACCTACATAAAAGGATTTTGAGAGAGTTGACATTACGTAGCTCATTTTGAAATTATAAGGGTAGCAATGCCATGGAATATGTACATAAATATCAAAATTAGGGCATCTAACTTCTTGTGCATTAGGCTTGCTGTCTGGCTGTCCCATAGAGCCTCCCACACTAATAGGCAGGGCTTTGGGACAATCGGACCGTCATGACGCTGTGGCAGACTTGCTGTATGTGTGTGAACAGGTATGCTCAGGACGGTAGGCAACGAGAGGTGTGACTGGGGGAGTTCAGCTCTCTTCCCAGTCCCTTTGCTCCCTGTCTTCTGGCTTCTACTTTATGAGAAGCTTCACAGTGCCCATTACCAAGACCTTTCTTCTTTGGAGCCAGGTGACAATAGTTGGAAATGTGATTGAAGTTAAACTTCTTCCCCTGTAAGTTGTGAGCCTCATTCACACAGTAAGCAAGGACAATGTTGAACAGTGACTGGTACTGTGTAAGTAGAAGAGAGAAGATGGAGTTGAAAATGGGGGAGAAGGGGCCAGAGAGACAGTTCAGTGGGCTAATCGCCTGCTTAGGCAAGTGATGCCCGCACCACATGCAGCCCCAGCCCCTGCCCCCAGCATGATGGCATGTGACTGTGATCCCAGCACTGGGGAGGCTGAGACAGGAGGATCACTATCAGTCTGAGCTGCATAGTGAGACCTGGTACCAAATACATTATAAAAAAAAAAAGTAAATAAGTAGAGAAAATAATGACCAAAATCCAAAGTATAGTTTAAGAAAACCTTATATGCTACCTACTCTAGCTTTTAGGATCCTTAATTCTGTTATTTTCTTATATTTTTAACTCACTAATGCCCCATAGGGATGTACCACTGGAGGTAGTGAAGTACTGTGAATTCCATCTTTGCCCTTGTTCTCTTGTACAACTCCCAAATTACCATTGTTAGAGGTTCAGTCCAAGTCCAGAATATGGGTTTATTGCCATTATTTACTTTTGGTATAATTTCTCCTTGAAAGGCAACTAAACAGAGGGCTAATTGACTTAGGAAAGATAATAACTTTGGCAAACAAACAAACAAAATAAATTGCAGTAAATGTAAAATAAAAAAAAAAATCTGGGTAGTTTTTGTCTCCTTATCAGGTGAGCCAAAAATACTTTGATCTATGCTTCTAAAGAGAAGCTATTTAGAGCAAGTAGGATGTGAGAAATGCCTCCACTTTTAAGTTTTCTAGCTAAGAACACTTTAGGACAAAACTGTTTAGCTTCTTTTATAAACATATTTATATTAATTCGGAATATTTGAGTTACAGTTAACAGAACACTTACTTGTTTCAATGTAACTCTAGGAAGCTGAACACAACCAGACTTGCATCTATGCAGCCTTGTGAGAGTGTGCGGTAAGCGGAAACACAGTATTCATTAAGTGCTATCAGTGATACAGTGAAATCAGGCTTGATGCATATCTCAGAATCATAGTAGTAGGAAAATAGGCAACCCTCAGAAAAGTTCGTAGCTGAGAAGCAAGACTTACGATCTCTCACCTCTGTCTCTGTGATATCTGTCCCATTTTCTTTCTACACACCAGCTTTCTATCTTCCTTAGCTTCACCTGGTAGAATATTCCAGTTTCTCTTTGCAAAGGAGCAAATAGATGAAGCCTGGGAGTTAGGGCTTCTGTTTCCCATTCCACACAGGTAAGCCTCACAGGACCACATTCAGTCCATCGTCGCCTCTGAAACAACAAAAGCCATGAAAATAAAGTGACAAGTCAGTCACACAATGTAGTTGTAGGAGAGGATCCCACAGGATCACCTGGGTAAGTGGTGTGGAAGGAGGAAGATGGTTACTAAGACAGAATCACGGGAGACAGCAGGCCACTCCATTGGTTTCTGATGAAAACTTTTCCTCAGTGTAGAAAAACCACACAATTGTGCTTTTCAAACAGCAAACTGCATTTTAAGACTTTAGAATTTATGTATCAAATTATTGAGTTATTCTTCATAAGGTTATATTTTAAGTTGGATGATCTACCACTGAACGGTCGCATAGCATTCTGATAAAATCAATCTAAACTGACAGTAAAGCAAGTAAAAATGCATTCAATGCCCTTATTCTCCTGATCATTCTCAGTTAACCATGAAGCCTGCTACATACAAAGTCCTGGTTTTCTTAAGCGTGATGATCGTGTGGCTGCCTTGTAGGTAGGCTGACGCCAGAACCTAGCACTGTGAGAGTAACATACATTGCTAACCTGGGAGGACATCAAGACACAAGATTTGAAGTACGGTTTCTACACAGTAGGTATCATTTTCACACTATCATAAAATTGAAAAGTCATAAATCAATTTGGTGGCTGGTTCTCTTTACTGCCAAATACCTTCGTGTTAAATATCGTTTTACATATTGCAGCCAACTTCCTTCATCTGTTCCAAGGACTAATAGCCCACATGTGTGATCTGATAGTACATTTATTTTTAATACTCAAATATCACACACAGATGCAAAGGCACACATCACAAGCTGATTTAATTATTTCCATTTGTTTCTTTACTTTCCACTATTCTTCCTCCAAATAGTTCAGATTTAACAGTTTAAATTCATATTTGCTTGCTTTTTTTGATACGTTGTTACTATAGTTGCATAATAACACATGGATTGGTTTATACATTTCTCAGTGGTCCCTAAATGTTAGTACTTACATCAGGAAATACACAAATTATTTCCTGTCATCTACATGTCTGTCTATCTATCTATCTATCTTTATCTATTATTTCTTAATTTGGAAAGTATCAAGATATCTTGACCAAAATTACTAGTTTTGATATCCAGTCTACAGTTTACTAGGTTTTAGTACAAAAATGAGATAGGGTGAACAGGTGATAAAAACATCAACTTCATTATGAATATAGTCCAATTTGATCATACTAAATTATATATATATATATATATATATATATATATATATATATTTGTTGTATTTAATTTACACTTAAAATAATACATTTTTCTTACATTATAAAGAAAATATAGACAATTACTTGCTGAAGTTGGAGTTAATGTTTATAAAAACAATAACAGTCTTAAAATGTTCAATGAAGTTATAGAGGTAAGCATCTGGCTTTGAATTACTCTATAGATTTAATTTTAATTTTTTAATGATTATGTTCACCTCTAAGTAGCCATCAATTTATGGAAAAATCTGCTCCACCACATGTACCCCAAATGCTCATTGTTTGGATGAATCACAACAAAGCATTGTTTCATACATGCAAATATTTTAGTATATACCTCTAAATGAAAATGTTATTATAAACATCAGATCTTGGCTTGGGAGTTATATCAGCAGTTTGAGCACCTGCCAGGCAAGTGTAAGGTCCTGAGTTCAAGTCCAGGTACAAAAATAAAGATCTTATATCACCATTAGATTGAAAGTTAACAATAATCCCATAAAAATTATCTATACTTTAAAGTTGTATCACTTATCAAGTATCAAATGATACATATCCTAAGAGTCTCATGTATCTCTTATATTTGCTTAAATCCAACTCCAAATGGCATGATATGTCTTACATCACTTTTAATGTATTCATTTCTTTTTCATCTTTCTAGTGTTTTTCTTTTTTTTAAATTTGATCCTTGAAGTTTATCATTGAAGAAATATGGTTGCTTTCCTTGTTTACCTATAATCAAGAATCTGTGTATTCTATTCACTTATATCCTTTAACAAATTATTTTCCTTTGTTCTATGTATAATTAAGAAGCTTTTTCCAAATCCTATTGCCATAGGTAGTGATATGTAATTCCATTAGAACCTATAATTAAAAACTATTGAAAGTAGTTGACTACATTCATCAGTCAAAAGAATTGGAAGTTTATAATGTGATAATCCTAATGTTTTATTCTAATTTTTTAAAAAATTCTTTCTAATGAGAAATATTAACTGATCATGATTTAGTCATTAAGTCTTCTAGGAAATTCTTGATTCTTCCTGTTTTCCTACAATAAAAATAATGAGTGAATCTTAAAGCTTCTTCAAATATAATATGTAATTTATCTCTTTCTTTAAAAGTAACTTGATCTGAGGTTCTCATTTAATATGGGATAACAATGTGTTTTTAATTATTTATTTTTATTGATAAACAAATATCAGTGAGATAGTTTTGAAGATGATTAATAGACAGTTTCAATAATTAATACATTGTACACTGTTATCTTCTTAGTGGTTATCCATAATGCAAGAAGCAAACAGGATATAGGATAACATTATTATAGCAACTGACATACTTTTCATGATATCCTACATATTTTTCTGGTCAATATTAAAGTGAATACTTTAATACTAAATGGAATCCACTCAAACTCACTCTAAGTAATAATCTCAGCAAACAATGAGATACTTTTCTCAAAAAAATTCCTCACCTTGAATACACAGGGAATCTTACTTAAGAAGGTAACTATATAAAGCAAAATGAACACAAATATTAAGAAACACATAGTTACTGTTCAATGGAAAATGTTCATTTGAAAAATATAAAAAATGTCAATTAAAATTTCACAAAAATAAATGTTTTGGGATGGGGAGATCTCTCAGTAGAATAAGTACTTTCCTGGCAAGCGCAAGGATGTGAGTTCAATCCCTGGTTTGGCCAAAAAAAAAAAAAAAATGTCTATAAAATCCTAACAACATGAACCAACATCTTAAAATATTGTATAAAGACAGTTGCAAGGATAATGATATTAGAACAGGGAAAATGCTAAAGATCTGGAAGAAAGTAATCATTACACTGTATGAGGAAATATAATTGAAATATTCATTGTAAAACAGACAGTCGATTAATTTGGGGCCTACCTGAGGGCTCAGCGGACTAAAGTGCCCTCTTAGGCAAAGTGAAGCGGCTAGGCTTCGACTCCCCACGTGCCCAGCCAGCCCGGTCCCGGGCGCACTGAGATGGTGATTGAGATCGGGTGTGGAAGCTCGTGCCTGTTATTCCAGGACTTCGGAGGCTGTTAACAGGAGCGTCGTTATGAGTCGGAGCTATGTACTGAGAGCCTGTAGGCCTTGCACATCCTGCTCCAAAATTATATACATTAATTTAAGAATCATCAAAGGGTTTCCAATTGAATTAGCAAACTACTAGAAATATCAACTTTGAATAGTTTTAAAGTAAAAGTTTTCTCTACCTAATTATTTCTCTATGACTTTCTTGACATTATCAAACAGATACATTTAATATTATTTACCAATTGAAAGTATAAAAGTACAGTTTCCTAATTCATAATATCTTTAAGAATGAAAAGCATAAAGTAAATTTTAATAATTACATGCCCTATGTGAAAAAGTGTCATCTAAGTAAGAATAAAATAATCTACAAGTTAACCAAAATTATTAGTTTTGAGATCCAGTCTATAGTTTACTAGGTTTAGGGTGAGCATGTGATATAAACATCAATTTTATTATGAATATAATACAATTTCATCATACTAAATATATATATATGTTTTATTTAATGTATACTCAATACATTTTTTCTTACATTATAAAGAAAATATAAAACAATCATTTGCTGGAGTTAAAATAAATGTTTATAAAAATGATAATAGTCTTAAAATGTTCAATGAAGTTATGGAAGTAAGCATCTGGCTTTGAATTACTCTATTGATTTAATTTTTTAATAATTATTTTTTCCTTTACATGATCTTGGTTTTCTATTATAAACAGTCTTACCTTTAACCTATGTATTTAGACCATTTTCATTTAACTTAGCAATTTTCTTGATCTTTATCATTTTATTTTATTTTTTTATTGCATTTTATCTTTTTTTATTTATTAGGGAAGGACCTACAGGGTCTTCGGGGTCTCACTGCTAGATCGGACTCAGTGATCCTCCTGTTTGCAGCCTCCCAAGAGCTGGGATTACAGGCGTGCACCACCGTGCCCAGTCTCAATTGCTGTCTCAGTGCACCCCTGGTGCGGGCCAGCACGACAAGCCCAGGGATTGAACCCCTGGCCCCTGGCCCTGCTTACAGGTGCTTTAATCTGCTAAACTACTTAGCTAGCCCTATTGTTTTATTTTAACATGGTTCATAATATTTCTGTGTGGTTTGTAGACCCTAATTCTGTAATTGCCCATGTTAGCTTTTGGAATTTCAACGTTTACTCTTCGCTTTCATTCTCCTTTCTTATTTGGTGCTGGAAATTGCCCTCATGAGTCACAGAAGTCACTGCGACTCTGAGCCTGATCCCCAGCCCCAAATTCCCATATTCCAGCCGTTTGCCTGCCATATTTTTATAATATAATTTTGCTTTAGCTGCTGGGTTTTGTTCAGCTTGATTGTTTGAATCACTTGCATATTTAGATTTCGGGATTTAGTAATTTCTTCTAAAAATACATCCTATGGTTCTGTGATGTTTTAAAATGTCTTTAAGTGACCTCCATGTTAAACTCCTTGGCCCTAATTGTTCTTTCAAAATTAGGTATTATTTCCTGCTCCCCTTATTGTGCATATTGCTTTGAAGGGTCCAACTCAACGTAATGTTTTTCTTATTACTTTGATCACTTTACCTAGAGATTAATCCTATAATCTTGATGTTTGAAAGTGTATAAGCAAGTATTAATCAGCATCTCTTTATCTCTTTATGTATTTAATTTTCATTATACATCTGAATATATCACATATATTTATATATTAATGATGCTGGTAAGAGAATGAGAAAAATGTGAAGTAATTTCCTCTCTTGTATCTCATACTAAATAAATTTAGCAAAATAAAAACCATGCAAAGTAGAAGAAACTTACGTGTATAAAAAGGATTATGTTCCAGTTCATTGCTCCCTAAGTTGTAACTTATTCTCAATTTTAAATATCCACTCTATTTCTTTCTCCCCTTTTTGCATTTTATTTTCCTCAAAGAACAAAATTGCTGGGCAACATCCCCAGCTACTTTTGGCATCATATTTCATCCAGGGTTATACTCATTTGTCCAAGCTGACCTCAAATTTGCCATCTCACTCTCTTAGCTTCACATCTGACTCCCACATCTGGTGCTCTTCTACTCTTGTTTGATGGCAGTGGATAATGTATTTCTTTACTTGGAGTAAATTTATTTTTTATTATTTTTGTATAACATTTCAAGAAAACACATAAATTGATATAAATATATTTTGAA
This sequence comes from Ctenomys sociabilis, assembly GCA_004027165.1. Taxonomy (NCBI): domain Eukaryota; kingdom Metazoa; phylum Chordata; class Mammalia; order Rodentia; family Ctenomyidae; genus Ctenomys; species Ctenomys sociabilis. The sequence goes on along the minus strand of PVKA01001413.1, from coordinate 7,388 downwards.
TTCCTTTAAAGCAAAGCATCCTATATGTAGTAGGTTACATGATCTCACTGGAAGAAAATCTAGAAAAATCCTATCAATATTTTCTTTCATGATCTTTGAAGTACTTGCTCTTTACATTGGAGGTTGTGAGTGGATAGCTTTCCTTGTAGTTTTAACTGAAAATTCACCTAAGTTTGAAGAAATTATGGTTTAAAAATGTTGAGCATTTTCCATTCTAGGAATGATTAAGAGTTAATTAATGAAATAATAAATGAAAGTGTAGGAGATCTTGAATATGACCCAAAACTTAATTGTTCATTAACAGCTTGAAATAACTAATATACTTTGATAATCATTCAAGTTATTGAACTGGAGAGTAGAATTTGCATAAGTTAGTCACTTGATAAGAATGAAAACCTGCTCTCATAAGTTATGTATTTTGAATGTTTTACAACTTTAGGAGCAATTATTCACATGTTTGAGAGACAATTTCTGAGTCTTTTCAATTACAAATCAATTACAAAACAGAGTAAGTAATGATGAAGTATATGTTTAAAATGTAAAATTCAATACTTGCATAAAATTATTATTTTTTATGTTTTCAACGTGCCACATTCAGCTATCTTGACTTCTAACTCAGTATCCTTTAGCAGCTATCTATTAGGCAATTTATTGGTCATTTATTTAAATCTACTTATTTTAAAGCAGAGGATCACTTTGCAACATAAACACTTTTTAAATTTGTGCTTGGGGAAAATTAGAGAAAGAGCATGTTTACATAATTTAAGAGGAAGTCACCTCTGTAAGATGATCATTCATTGATTTATTCACCACTACGCTATTAGTCCAGAGGGAATTGCCAGAAACTTACGGATATGCACCATATTAACAAGCAGGAGGGGAAAAATGAAGTATAAATGACCAGATCTGTGGAAAAGGAAAGTTGTTTCCAGAAAGAAATGAACCCTTTTACTTGTGGTTCCTAAACATGTGTTGGTAGATCACTGGCTGAGTAACACTGTTATCAGTGCAACAGTTATCCTGTCACTTGAAATTGTTAGTAATAGCCTTTCTTTCTCAGAGTCGCTTACATTGACAGGGAAAATGAACGGGAAGTACAGCAAGTTTTTATACACCCCCTCCCATTCTATTCACAGCTTTCCCTATTGTTACATCTTGTATCTGTGTGGAACATTTGCTAAACCAATTGCCTCGAGGTAATGTTTTATTCTGAGCAGAAATCCATAGTTTGCACTTGGGTTCATTGTGATTTTCAGATTGTCATGAATTTGCCAGGTGTGTAGTGTCATGGGGAGACCACTGTGCTCTTATAGACCGGTTGATCTGCCCTTCAGAATTTCCTGTTCTCAGGCTGGCCAAATAACTCAGTGGATTAAAGCACCTGCAAGCAGGCACAGGGGCCAGGGTTTCAATCCCTGGGCCTGCCATGCTGGTTCTCACTCTCTGGGCGCTCTGAGATGGGACGTAGTGGCACGCTCCTATAATCACAGCACTCGGGTAGCTGTAAACAGGAGAATCACTGTAAGTCTGATCTGGTAGTGAGACAGTGAACACCCCGTAAACCCTTGCCAAAAAATACAGAAATAAATAAATATAGTTTCCTTTTCTCTACATGTCCACTCCACCTGTGCCCACACTGACTTCCATTCCAGTGACAAAAATTTTCACAAAGATCCTCTTGGTTTTTCAGTTTAAATCATAATATTTAAAAAGTGCAAACAGAAACCACAAGAGTTATCAAGACTCGAATCAGCAGGAACCTTTCCTTAAAAACTGGATTTAAGAGCAATGATAGGTGGAACAAGGATTTAGCATAACAACATATACAGCCAGGAAATATTGAGATGTCCAGGCATGACATAAGGGCCTTTTCCATATGTAAACTAATTTATCATGACTTAGAATAAACAAAAAGCCTTGAAATGACGTTCCACACTGGGGAGCAGTCACAAGGGCACACTCTGTTTGTCCTCACTAGACATCACAGTCCTGATCTTGTATTTCTGAGAAGATCTCAAGGTAGGATTTAAATTGAAATCTTATAAGGTTACAGAATCACCTTATTGAAAATATAATTGAAATCTTTTAAGGTTACAGAAGCACCTTATTGAAAATATAATTGAAATCTTATAAGGTTACAGAAGCACCTTATTGAAAATGTAAATATAATATTGAAAATATAACAAACACCTTTGAATTGGTACCTATATAGTCAATGTAAGAGTAACATGAATAATGAAATAGCTTTCTAAGTAGTAGATTTCTGGAATTTTTTAAAAATTTCTTTTCTTTTCATAAAATAACCTTAAAATTGATGACATCTCTGTGTTGGGGTATGGATGACAGGTAGATTCTAGGCACATTTTTTCAATTTTCCCCACTTTCTGCAGATACTCTGCATCCCTCTTTTAGTCTTGAAAAGAGATCTGGGATATTTATGCCTTCTAAAGTGATATTTATTTAATTTTTAAACCTGAACATACATTATTTATAGCAGTGGTTTTGTTTTAGGAACAGAAGCTCACATTGACTCTAGGTCATCATGACCTGGTCCCCATGGAGATAACTTGGTTTTTTCCAACCTCTTTAATGTTTCTAAAGCTACAGCGAGCTGCTTGCAATTGTATCTCCTGACTGATCATAGATATTTTCATCAACTCAGGCGGCTTGGCTGTTTTATGACCTTCATATTGTCAAGGAATTCTGCTCAGTCATTTCGTGATCAGTAGCTGATGTTTCCCTCTACTTAGAACACATTTCCCTGTGGGTCCCCCAACCAGCCACAACTGTGCACTTCAACTAGAGAAGGATTTTTCTCTTGCTACTTTGTGAAAGTCCTGTACAGTAGCATTTGCTCTTCTTAATGTTATGGACCACACTGTACCCTAGAGGACATATTACATGCATGGCCAAGCAGCTGTGGAACAAAATACCCAGTCAGCCTGGAGTGGCTCAGGGGCTATAATGATGTGCATAGAAACACACGTGACATCCACGCCCGTGGAACAGCCAAATCAGCTCATACACCTTCTACAAATGAGTACTTTAGCACACATGAGCCCCATGTTGTGTGGTGTTAAGTGGGAGCAAATCTGCCTCTGATTTTCTCAAAAATCTGAAGTATAGTAATTTCATATCAAAACGAAAAATTTGCATTTCTCCAAAAGAGTCAGTGAAGGAAATATGCCACTTATTACACCAACAGGAAACAAGACTCTTATTTTTTTTGTGGCATCATGGTTTGTGCCCATGTCCCTTACTGTAGAATTTAGGAGCATGTGGTGACACTGAAATCTCTCTGAGCTCACATATACAATGAGGCATTCATTTTTCTTATTTTCATTCCCTTACTGATTAAGAGAATGAGGATTATTCTTAAGAGGTTAAAATGTTTAAATATTTCATCAAGTTTGATGATCAGGGTGAGCAATAGTTCAACAGAGATTATCAACATTCTAAAAAGTAATAGTAATGACAATTTGACTCATAACAACAATAAAAGTAACATTTGCCCAAAATAAAAATAACTATTTTTTGTAGAGCACCGAACTCTGAGCTTTATTTTTAATATTATTTTGTACTTCATTCCTTGGACGAACGGCATGTTTATACTCCTTTTAAGAAATGGACATTTGGAGGCTTGAATCAGACTACAATTAAATAAACCAAACAAGACATTTGGAAAAGCAAAGTTTTTATCAATTTTCATTATATTTTTTGCCATTTATTCTTAAAGATAAAGTTAAATATTTTTGAATGATTTAAGGTTACATTAATTTTTCTTTGCATGTATGACATTATGTTGTCACTTAATTTTATGCCTTAGAATATTATGGGGGCCAGGGTGGTGGCTCAGTGGAGTAAGTGCTTCCCTGGTAAGCACAAGGGTCTGAGTTCAATCTCCAGTTCTACCAAAAATAAATAAATAAATACAAGAATATTATAGCATGAGGTAAAGTAGAACTTACTAGTTTATTTTATTTTTATTCATTTTAATGAGAAAAAAGATAAAATAGTTTCAAAACAGGAGAGTAGGATAGTTACAATAATTAATACATTGCATATTGTTGTCTTCATTAACACTATTTTCTATGTGCTTTCTACCCTTTGTCTTTCATCACAGCCTTTATGTCCCCTCTGTCCTTGGCTTTAGAACATCTCATTGTCTTTCTAAAAGAATAGGTCACTGAGTAGATTTTCCATAAAACATAGATTGGCTTTCTAACTTTCTGCAGGACATGGCAGTCACCCCATTGTCACCATAATTTCTTCTTAACTCTTGTTTCACTTACACTGTGACACTTTTAAATGACTTGATTTCCTTCTTTCTTGCATGATGTTTGTTTCATTTTTGAAAATAAAACACATGTGTGTTTTATGTGTTCCTACACACAGGTCTTTCCTCTCTGGCGTGTTGTTAGCAGTTCTTAACACTTACCTTTGAGATAATCTTGAGTGCCTCTCATCTAATAAAAATCTATGACTACTGAAAAAAATAAGATAGATAGACTGGCCTGAGACAGTGGCTGACTCCAGCGGCCTCCTGGATCCCGCACCAAGCTCTCCCAGCGAATGTGAAATTGCATGACTCACCAGGCTTCCCAGATCAGTGAGTGTGTGGTGAGTCTGAGGGAGAGCGATTGATTACTTCCCACACGCACTATCCGAATCCCTGCCCCAAAGCCCTCCAAGCCAGGGACCGGCCTGAAACCTCAGGACCCACTCACCAGTACCTCCCCAGATACCCTGCCCTAAAGCCCGCTGAGCAAGAGGGAATTTTAACGAATCCCTGGGCATCAAAGTTCAGTGAGTGTAGAACTCCAGGCCTGCCTTGCCGGAGAGACATTTCCCAGGGATTCCCTGACCCCCCCACACCCTGTGGCCCACTGAGAGCTCCAGGCCCATCGCGCCAGAGAAACACGTCCAAGCAATTGCCCGTCCCACACCAGGGCCCCAGACCCAGTGCAGGTCAGCCTGGAGTGAAAACTCCAAGCCTGCCACACAGGAGGGACATTTCTCAACAATCCCTGGTCCCATGCCATGGCCCAAAATGCAGCGCCCCTGGCCTGTGAGTGAGGGCTCCAGGCCTGCTGCACTGGAAGGACCTTTTGCAGCCTTCTCGGGTTATAGCCTGTAGACCCGGACCCAGCACAGGCTGGCTGACGCAGAACAGCCTACTCAGTGAATAAGATCATCCACTATCCTTTTGTGAGCCCAGAAGACCCACTAAAGCCCAGGGCCGCCCACCTGGGGAACGCCCTGCCTGATACAGGAGGGCTGACCCTGGGAACCAACAGAGGGGAACCAAAGGAGCTGAACCAAAAAAAGGAACTGAACACAACAGCTAGATCAAGGATAGGCATACCTGGAAAATCTCAAACTTAATAGACTGGCACCTGAATCTCATAACAAGCTAAGGTTATAACTGCAACAAAGCTCTACACCAAAGGTCAAAGGTCAGTGCTATACAAAATGAAAAGAGAAGGGGAAAAATGCAATCCCAGACCTCGAAGCCACCAGTAAGGGCAGAGGACACTAGCTCAGCTGCACTGAATGAATTAACAGATACAGCAGCAGAGGAACAACAGCAGAAAGCTATAGAGGAAATAAAATGAGAAGTAATTCCCTGAATTAAAAAAGAAATATCTGAATACATAGTATCAGAAATAAAGAATGAATTGCAGAAACATTGGGTGGAAAAACTATGCTCACCCAGAAAAAGTGCAGAGAGCTTTCCAAAAAGTGCAGCTATTCCAGCTGAAATATATGAATTAAAAGCATCTGAAGCAAAGAAACAATGGCAGAAAGATCATGAGGAACTCAAAGCAGAAATAAGTTCTGAAAACAAAAGCAAATTCTTTGAAAAAAAAGAATTCTTTGAAGTTATAGCATCTGAAATACAGAAACAAGTCCAGAAATATACAGAGGAAACCCAACTTGCAAGAAACACTACAGAAAAAGAATTAGCCAACTCTAAAGAAGACATGGATAAAAAAATTGAGGAGATCAGATATATGATGGATTCCTTGAATGGACAATAGAGAAAAGAAATAGAACACATGAAACACAGTCAAAGAGATATAGAAGAACTAAAAATATCAATCACGAGTCTACAAAGCCACCTGAGTGAAACTGAAGACAGAGTTTCAGATCTTGAAGATGCCGGAGCAGCTAGTGAAAAGGTGAGAAAGGATCTCTTAAAAACAATGAGAATGCAGGAAAAAATAATCCATCACCTGCAAGACGATGTCAGGATGAACAATGTTGGAATAACTGGTATAAACGAGAATGAAGGAGTGAATACAAATGACATAAAAAGAATTTGGGGAGAAATAATCGCAGAAAACTTCCCAAATATGAGGAAACAATCCAACATTCAGGTCACCGAAGCATACAGAACACCAAATAATTCCAACCCAAGTAGAAACACACTGAGACATATAATAGTTAAGATCCCAGAAATCCAACACGGAAATAATATACTGAAAGCTGCCAGGGAGAAGAAGGAGCTCACATTCAAAGGAAAACCCATCAGAATTACAGCCGACTTCTCTACACAAACAATGAAGGCAAGGAAAGCATGGAGCAGAGTTTTTCAAGTCCTACACGAAAACAAACTTCAGCCCAGAATATCATACCCTGAAAAACTTTCTTTCAAGTCTGAAGGAGAAGTGAAATACTTCCATGACAAAGAACAACTAAAGAATTTCATGATGACAAAGCCATCCCTTGACAGGCTGTTGAAAGATGTTCTAGAGAGAGACCAAAATGACCAGAACTCCATGAATGAGAATGGAAGGAACCCACTAACAGGACAGACAATTAAACACAGGTTACAAAGGAATTAACAACAACAGGTAAATAACATGACAAACATAAATCAGCACATTTCAATTATAACCATCAATGTAAATGGACTCAATTCTCCAATTAAGAGAAGTAGACAAGCACAGAGGATTAGGAAACAAAATCCAACAACATGCTGTATGCAAGAAACACACTTAACTGAAAAGGACATTCACAGGCTCAAAGTCAAAGGATGGAAAACAATCCCCCAGCACCTCAGACAAAAGTAGGAGTAGCAATTCTGTTCTCAGATACTCTCAACTTAAAATCAAGAATGATCAAATGACACAAAGAAGGCCACTATATACTGGTCAGGGGAGAAATTCAAGAGCAAGAATACTCATAAATACCTATGCGCCAAACACAGGAGCACCCAACTATGTAAAACAAATCTTAAGGGACATGAAAAACTTATTTTCTAAGAACGCAATCTTAAGAGGAGACCTTAACACACCCTTACCTCGAAAAGATAGCTCAAACAGACAAAAAATTAGCAAGGAAGTAGAAGAACTGAACCAGAGCTTGGAACAAATGGACCTGGT